>APFE030217722.1:937-35882 GCA_000404065.3 Pinus taeda | reverse complement strand
CTAATTTTACATTAACTTTATTAAAGTCACTTTAAAATTAGACTTTAGTAACTTTATCACTTAAAGTCACTTTTAAATTAGATTTAACTTTATAAAAATTATAAAGATATTTTAGGAGAAAAATTAAATTCTTTTGGACACTTTTCCCTAGGCCAAAGATCAAAGCCTTAGGGAACCACCTGTCCTCCAGTACCAAATTTCAACACATGAGGCTTGGGTGATGTTAACGTCATGTTTGAATGGTTGATGAAGACCAGGATCGTATTATAGAAGAAGCACTAGAGTGGTTAAAAGAGTATTAACAAGAGCGTAGTGTAAGGGAGGATGAACTAGTGTCATTAAGGGAGAAGGGAGCGATTGAGAGTGAGGAGAGTGTAACGAACAAGGTTTGTATACGTAGCGGAGTAATCTTCCAAAAACTTGGAAGACATAAACATCCATAGTAGGATAGTAATTGTATATTAAATATTATATAAAAATTGATGAGATATATGAGATGTTACAATGAAGGTGAGGGCCTGCTTATATACCCTAGGCGAGTACCTCTTCACATACCATTTTATTAGCTAGTTACTAACTTAACCATTATTTGTTATTATTATTATTGTTTTATATTATTTGTATTATTTTTTATATATATATATTATTCATAACATTGTCTTCCTCTGTAAAAAGCTTTGTCCTCAAAGCTTACTGATAAAAGGGTTTGATTTTTTTCCTGTTTCGAGTATCTTCTCGCCACTAAACTTTCATCTTCGTTGATAGTAGACGATATGATGCTCTGAGTGATAAACAAAATTGTCGAACTAAGAATGGATCTGACTATCCTAGATTAATCTTTTGTGGAATCGTCCGATTACTAGAAATTTGTAATGAATGGTTATCTTAGGACTGGATTCAGCGAATTTCAACATTCCTTGGAACATAAATTTGTTGTTTCTGCTCTAAATGGTTCAAATATGTAGACTGACTTAGTTGTCTACTCTTCTGATTCAAATGTCGATAAGGAGTTATTATGGTTGGACTTTCCCTTTTCATGTGTGTGACAATTTCCTGTTTTACTTCAGATATTGTAGTTGTTGAGTTGGCTACTGAATCATCACTTGGAATCTCCATTGCTTCACTACAACATCTAAATATGTTTTAACTTCTATTGGTTTCTCATCTTCTTGAGTTGTGATATTGACTAGATCGGTATTTGTTCCTCTTTCTTCCACTTGGATTGAAGACTTCAACACTTCTTTTGTGATAAGTTCTTCTAATTTGTTTTTGAATGATTTCTTATCATCTTTAAGCTTCTTAATTTGAGTGAGTAGACTTTGATTATGGTTTCTGGGACGTAAAAGTTCCTCATGTTTTGAGTCAACTTTATTTTGGCATTCAAGCTTTTCATCTTTTAAACACTTGATTTGTTCTAATAACCTTTGGTTAAGGTTCTTTAAGCATAAACTTTCATCTTTTTTTCCTGATAGACTTTCGTTGAGTTTCTTTTCAGAAATTTCCTTTTCTTTTTCTAATTGGTGTTTCTTAGCTTTACACTTTCTCGCTTGTGTAAGTAGTTTCTGATTGTGCTCCTTCAAACATGAATTTTCCTTATTTTTATTGAATATGACTTCGCCAAGCTCTTTTTGCTCCTTTGATATTGTTTCTGGTTCTCTTGAAACATTAGTTTCGAGATATCCTTAAGATCTTTTGAGGAAGGCATTATCAGTTCTAATTTCGTTGTCATATCTTGGAACGTGAGCATCTTCTTCTTGGAAGGGAACATTAAGAATTTTTTTCCTGTGTTCAACATGAACGTACCTATTTCCTTGAACAAAAGTCAACCGAGAACTATGTCAATCTCTTTGTCAAGCATAGTTACGACACAAAATTGAGATATGTATTCATAATGATCAACTGTCACTTGTAAATCATTAATTTCATATTCTTTTTTGCCAAAAATACCTTCTCATTCGCCTATATTTGGCTCTAGAACTAATAGTTGATTTGTCAAATTAATATTGATGTAATTATCCTCGATGCTTGGATTAATAGCGATACTAATCTATTTCCCTCAGATACGTCCCTTTAATGTAAATAATCTAAAATCTACAATTGGAATACCTTTATAAGAGAACCTTCCTTCCTCTATCATTTTCAAATTAGACTCCATTTTGTTCGTCAAATATTAAATATTTTTGCCCCATTTTTTATGGTTTAACTATAACTTTCACTTCTCTTTTATTCAACCTTTATATTTTTAACTTTATTTTGTTTTTTTTTTTATATAAACATTTTTTTTCTATCTATATGTATAAAAAAAAATCTTTTTGAAAAGTTACAACCCCAGTGAAACGTGGCTATTCACCTCTTTGGGGTATAATATAAAATATATGTCCACTTACGTGCCTTTGACTTGGTTAATTTTCTCTACATAAAAAGTAAAATTTACCATTCACATAAAGAGATTTTGTATTCATTTTGTTCTTCTTTTACCTTGAAAATACCATGGGTTGCTAAAACCACGAGCTTGTAAATCACTTAATGAAGAATCAAGATAAGCTTACCTACTCTTCTTTCTCTTATAGTTTTAAAGATATTTGGAAAGATTCTCTTTTGACTTTATCATGCACTTGTTATCAATAATGTAGAATCTCTTTATATATATGAACGTTATCATTCAAAATTTGCATTGGACTATTTTTTTTACTAGAACCATTGAAATGTCAATGGCCAAAGGCCTTTTTTTTCAATTAAATAATTCTCTCTTTTTTCTTAACTCTTTTCTTTTATAATCTTTTTTCCAATTCTTGTTTTTTTTTTCATTTTTTAAAAGTGGCCAAGGGCCTGACTGAAAATGGAGAAACTCAACTCGTGTAGCAAAACGATTTAGTTGCGCCGACAAGTTGATGGCCAAAGGCCAGGATCTGCCATCGTGGCTCCGATACTAATATAATGAACAAGGTTCATATACACAGCGGAGTAATCTTTAAAAGACTTGGAAGACATAAACATCCATAGTAAGATAGTAATTGTATATTAAATATTGTATAAAAAATGATGAGATATATGAAATGTTACAATGAGGGTGAGGCCCTACTTATATACCCTAGGAAAGTACCTCTTCACTAACGGTCATGTCCTTAGGGACATACCTTTTCATTAACTAGTTACTAATTTAACCATTATTATTGTTTTACATTATTTGTATTATTTTATATATATTTTATTCATAACAGAGAAACATGTGCCATCCTCAGTACCACTTTGTACACACATTTTGACAATCTCTAGTGGATGTCTGACTCTGGGGTAGGATCTTCTTTTGGAGGACAACCCATTACCTGTCCATAAAAGGGGTAAAGAGAATCTCATATATTAGTCATGTTTTCATATTTATGTGGCAATATGATTATTGATGTTGTTAGTTTATATTTAGAAAGAAAAAAAAAAATTAGCTGCAGTTTATGTTTTTCAAGTTTATGGAAAATTTCCCTGATTTTTCAGTCAAGACCCTTGCTGATGTTTTGACAATGTGGATATTTGCAACATTGTTGTTAATGCACTGTTCCGGCATCTGATTTGTTGTGTCACTTTGTTACAGGACAACGCAAAAGATTTCTACTGCTGAATTGGAATCAAGACATGCACAATACAGGTCGTCAGTTTCAGATGCTGTAAGGCCCTTCATATTTGAAAACTCCGGTAGATTTGCTGATGAGCTCGAGGCATTTCTCATTTCAGGTTTAGACATTGCAGCTTACGATGAGTTTACCTTTCAAGGACGCACAACTGGGTTTATTTCAGGGAGCTCCTCTAGCAGGAAACTCTTCAATAGAGATGCAACTGTGCCGTATGCTTCATCTGAGGCTGCTCAGAATGTAAACACTGACAGATGCCAAAGAAACGCACAGACTCAATGCCTTGATCTACTTGATGAAGATGTGGAATTTGGATTTGGTTGTTGAGTTCAATCAGAACAGGAGCTATAGAGAAAAGTACAGTCAATATGATACTCTAGCTATGTAAGATGCATCTCATGCTTACATGAAAGAGTATTTTTTCTGCGGATACAGTATGTCTTCTGTTTCAAGGAGCAAGTTTTGTGAAAAACAATAACAACTGGTTGATAAATGGTAAAATATCTTTGATTAAATGATGAAGATCAAAAGTGAGATTTTTCCTAACAAACTTGTACATTCATCTCTTGTACTGAGCACAGAAATGCCTCATGAGGTTTGTATTCCTGTATCACGAAATGTTCCTGTCAAATTTTATGTATACCACATCAAAATAGATTAATTATTACACCGATGGTAACTCCAAAGCCTCAAAGGCAATAGCCAAACAAATGAACAATTTGTACCAAACTCTCTTGCCCTCAATTCTATTTTCATTTCAGTCAGTTGTCAACATCTTAAATTCCAGCTTGCCGTTTACATGTATTTAGTCATATTACAAACTAGTTAAAAGCAAGATGCAACGTACAGAATGAATAATGTATCTAAAATTCAGTTTGTTCATCTTGGTCTCAATAATCTTGATTTTATGATACAATTCTTTTTGCAAGCAGCTCAAGCCTGAAATACTGGCTTCATGCTGAAATCAAAGGATGTTTCTCGGCGATTTACTGTATTTCAGTCATATTACTGACTAATTAAAAGCAACATGCAACATGCAAAATGAATAATGCATCTCAAATTCAGTCTGTTCAGTTTGGTTTCAGCAACTTGATTATATGCTATGGTCCTTTTTGCAAACAGATCAAATACTGGTTTCGTGCTGAAATTGAAGGATGTTTCTTTCCAAACATAGAGAGATGCAATGTGATAACATGTCTTGTAGTCTCATTCGTTGCTTGATTATCAGAAAGCTTCTCTTCATCCCTCGGGCAATAATAGTATTATATAATCAGAACTATTTAGTATTTATCCATCCAAACACCTTACCCATTTTGAACCTCAAAACTGATGAGTAGTTCATTATAATTGCACTAGGTTCAAAAAATATATGCTGCATGTAAAACTTAACCGACTTGTTACAGATCTTGTTTGCTACTAAATGCATTTATGATTTTGCAGATCATGAATCAGTGATTTTTTTATATATTTGTTACGTTGAGGTGTCCCTCGACGCATTTGATTCATGATGATTGGTGCTATTAACTGGATAAAGCATTGCCTCAAGAGGTTCAAGCACCTTGATATCTTTGGCTGGACGCTTCCAAGACAGTTTCCTCATATCCAACTGTAGGATATCCATAAGACATGCCCCCGAGTTGTCTAAAGTGTTGAAATATGTAATTAGGTCCGGTCTTCATAATGGCATATGTAATCGTGATTTTATGTATTTAATGAAAAGAGAAAAATAAATTTATTATTTGTGTTCTTGAGGCATGGGTTTCATGCTCAAGGGAAATTTATTTTTAGATCAAGCACCCATCGAGTGCTTCTAGGTTTGTCATAAAGTCAGTTGAGTCATTATCATGGATTGACAACCCATTTGTCCATATATTGTAAAGAAAAATTATTGAGTCAAAATAGAGTCAAAAGGCCCTCCAAGACTCGTTAGGGCACAAAGATCAAGTCGGCATACATGAAGGGACAATTCGACCTCAAGATAGCAATTTGTACCCCTCACAAGCCTATAAATAAGAAAGAATTCGACCTCATTTGCACACTCAAGCAAGTTCGATCTCCTCAAGATAGAAGCTGGAAAAGGAAGAAGAAGAAGAAGATTAAGATCGAAGTTTTTGGGCCTCTCTCTCTCTCGCTCTCTCTCTCGTTAGGGATTCTACAGTTTCTGGGCTAGACAACGCTGTGAAGCTGCAAGGTCGAAGTTGTGATTTTTAAGGTCGAAGCTATGCAGTTGCCTTTAGATCAAAGTTGTGAAGTTGTTAGGTCGAAGTTGCTGAAGCTGCATCAAGGTTGAAGTTGTGAAGCTACTAGGCCGAAGTTGTTGAAGTTGCTAGTTTGAAGTTGCATAAATTGTTGCTGGGGTTGAAGTTGTTGGAAGGTCGAAGTTTGTTACTGGAAGTTGTGTGAGGAGAGCTCATTAAGAAGGAAGGATGACTTGGTCTTGGAGGGTCTTGGTCAAGGGTCATAGGTCTTGGAATTCGTCAATTGAAGTTCTATAGAAAGAGAAGGATTATGGTGGGTTTCCTCTTAGTTGGTGAGTTTTTGGCCTTGGTTGATCGCCTATATCTTGTGTCCCATTGTTTCATTGTTCTTTATGATTTGGTAGTTTTATGATGATATAGAACACTAGTAAAAAAAAAAAAAAAAAAAAAAAAAAAAAAGAAGCTAATCAAGTAAAGTAAAATACATCACAAGTAGTTATCAAAGTAAGAGAAATCACCTACATTTGCTGCCCCCTAGATTTCTCAACATGGTATCAGAGCTAAGGTAACTACATCAAGGAAGGGCAACACAAAGAAGAATACTTGAGGGCCAAAGTATAAAGAGATCATCTTAGAACAAGAGCATCAATCAGGACTAACCCTTTCATCATTTTGAAAGGGAATAATTAAGAGCATCAAAGAAGACCTCAAAACCCTAGCTCATTCAAAGAAGGGTTCCACATTTGAAGCGTTCTTGGGAATCTCACACATTCTACAATCATTATCACGATGAAGGAAGAGCGAAGCACTTTTGGGTTTGTTTTTCTAGGCTATATTCTCCACACGTGCGAAGTATTAAGACATCCTTCTGCGACAACAAGTATTGAATTGCACCACCATCAAGGATCAATTTTTGTGCCAAGAAAGGTCTCCTTTGCAAGCCGAAATAAGAAGAAAAAGAAGTCAAGTAAAGCAAAGTATAAGGGTTATTGCATAAAAGGCCGAAATTGCATAACTAGTACAACAAGATGAAATTTTGAAGAAGGGTCAAAATTTGAGGTTGGGAAACAAGTTTAACTAGCGTTGTCTTGAATGAAGAAAAGTAGGAAAAAGCGTTGTCATCATCATCAAGGAATCAATGATCTCCCTTTGAGCCAAGGATCACTTTTGAAGAAAGACATTTTCTCCAAGAAGACATCTTCTGTTATCTACATCATCATCAAAATCAAGAAGGCATCTAGTTGAAGATTTCATCATCTAAGAGTATCTTCATTGACTAGTAAGTTTTTTTATATCTATATTTGAATATCTCAAAATGACTTCATATTGCAATGGGAGCAACAAATTGGTTGGGTCATCAAACTTTCTTACATGGAAGAAGAGGATAGATTTGATCCTCATAGAAAAATGAAGTTGTTGGTCATGTTAAGGGTTTAATTGTCGAGCCGTCGAAAGCAGAAGCTCGAGCTCTACAAGATGAAGATATCAAAAGAAGAAGGAATAGCCTCATACTCCATGAGGTGTCAGAAATAAGAGACCAACTCCAAGAGTTGGGCGAAATAATGTTTGACAAGGAAATGACTACCATAGTGTTCAATGCACTACCAGAGGAATGGGGCAACTTCACATCAAACATCTATGGGAAGAAGGAAGCTACTCCATTCAATGAACTATGGTCATCATGCAAAATCGAAGAAACTAAGTTGAAGGCAAAAATCGATGTAGGATCAAGCGAGCAAGCCCAAGCATTTGCTGCCATGGCTAGAAGAAAAGGGAAGTTTGGGAAGCTTGGTCCTCAGAAAAAGAAGAACATGTCGAAGGTTCAATGGATTTGGGAACTACAAGTGATATTGTCCAAAGCTCAAGAAACAACAACAAAAGGGGAAGGGAAGAAGCCCATATCACTGAAGAAGTGGAAGAATCTGAAAAGAAGAAATCCAAGGAGGAGGAAGTAAAATATCTCTACTATGATTGAGGTAGTTTTCCTCACCTAGTTCTTTTCATGTTTATGTTTCAAGTTTTCTGTTATAAAGTATAACTATCATGGTAGGAATCATTGTAAGCATGATAGGATGCATCATGTTAGGAGATGGCATCATAGAAGCATATGATTGAAACTAAGAGCTCGTGACATTATCATAAAGAAGCATGAAAGATAGCTGAAATAGAAGTCTATGGTTGTCACCTATAGAAGGATGTAGCTCTTAGTAACCTCATTAGAAACATAAGTAGTACTTATGGGAAAAAGAAAATCATCTAGTATAGAGCTCATCATACATCATTCAAAAGGAGCATTTGCAGGATGAGGATGATCAAGATCCTCCGTTGGAATCTTCATTGGAAGGTTCACCTACTGGAAGAAGCAAGTGTCTTGCTAGGAATTCCAACTCGTATGGGATTCATAAAATGATGGTATGATGTCAAAAGAAGTGAATCAGGTCAAGAGATTGAAGTTCTTTCAATCAAGGAAGTTGTCGAAGGAAGTCTAGATGACCAAAAGAAAGAGATGATGTATGTATGCTTGTACTTGATAAAATAGAGTCATTTCATATGATTGCAGATATCATGAATGAGTGCTCTACCTCAAAAGCATGATCATAAGAAAGGATCTCCTCCTGTGAAAGGATGTGTGAAGGCATGGTTCACAC
Source organism: Pinus taeda (assembly GCA_000404065.3). Taxonomy (NCBI): domain Eukaryota; kingdom Viridiplantae; phylum Streptophyta; class Pinopsida; order Pinales; family Pinaceae; genus Pinus; species Pinus taeda. The sequence continues at coordinate 27,413 of APFE030217722.1, read as the reverse complement.
ATTGACTAGATGAAATCAACATAATATGTCCTCATATGAAATATGAGGTGGTTGACAAAGTTGAAAGGAACTATGATTGGAAATTCTTGTGAGGAAATGTGTGAATAAAGAAGGGAAGAGATCATGAAAGTGAAACTATGGAGAAGGCAATCAACATCCAACGACTAGAAGATTTGGCTATGATATCTCCATGGGAAAGATATGAAGATCTTGATAAAGTATGAAAAAGAAAGAGACCCTTGACGTTGTATATCTTTTAGGAGATGTGTCAATATATATGTAGGATGTTGATGCAAACAAGCAGATGTCATGATGAAAGACCATCACAAAGGTATTTTTGATTTAATGTTCATTTTCTATTGTTGAATAATATCTAGATGGGCTAACACAGGGTTACCAAAGGAAGAATTGTGATGTTATCTACAACTGACACTCGTGTGGTAGGATGAAAGAGCCTAAAGGAAACATGATGCAAAGAAGGTAGAAAGGCATGAAGGAAAGGCTAGATATGGACATATGGATCACTTTCCAATGAAATAAAGGATGACATGACTGGCATGATTCATGAATGAAAGTGATAAATGGTCGATGCCCTATGAAGAAGTCCCAAAAAGATGAAGGCTCCTAAATAAAGAAAAATAAGTTCATGACGTCAAAAGGAGGAGCTCTTCAAGCAACTGGTTGTCCCATGATCTCCACCTAAAGAGTTGTTGGATGCAAGTACCTAGTTAAGAGGGAGCTTGGTCAAGTCCCTGATTAAGAGGGAGCTTGGGTACATTCTTTCACCGGAATGGGCATATCCTCCCTAATTGAGAGGGAGAGATAGACACATCATTCTTGTCTTCACCTGGGAAGATAGAATGGAGGATTGGGTAAGCATCTGGCATCTGATACTCTTTGAGGATGTGGTAGGGCATCTAAGATAAGAGTCGTTGTAGAGGAACGATATTCTTTGAGGACTTGGAATCCAAGATAAGAATATTGCTGGTGGAACATACTTTGAGAGAACTCGGGTGGGGTATGTTACGAGAGAGACAATGATGAAGGTATCTATAAATCATTAGTTTCGCCAGCATTGTACTTTGATCTTGTGGAGAGATAAAGTTGTTAGTCAAGGTCTTGCTATGTTACAATGTCGGATGATATGATGCTATACAGATGGATTACCAATCCAACTCTTCTTATGAGAATTCTTCAAATTGAGAATGTCCAAGTACCTTGTATAGATTGTGAATACCTCCTTATTTAAGAGGTAGAGTTGAAATATGTAATCTGGTTCTGTCTTCATAATGGTATATGTAATCGTGATTTTATGTATTTAATGAAAAGAGAAAAATAAATATATTATTTGTGTTCTTGAGGCATGAGTTTCATGCTGAAGGGAAATTTATTTTTAGGTCAAGCGCCCATTGAGTGCTTCTAGGTTTGTCATAAAGTCAATTGAGTCATTGTCATGTATTGAAGACCCATTTGGGCATATTACATATTGTAAAGAAAAAATATTGAGTCAAAATAAAGTCAAAACACCCTCCAAGACCTCGTGAGGGCACAAAGATCAAGTTGGCCTCCATGAAGGGACAAGTCAACGTCAAGATAGTAATTTGTACCCTTCACAAGCCTATAAATAAGAAGGAATTTGACCCCATTTGCACACTCACTCAAGCAAGTTCGATCTCCTCAAGGTAGAAGCTGGAAAAGGGTGAAAAAAAAGAAGAAGATCAAGATCGAAGTTTTTGGGCCTCTCTCTCTCTCTATTTCGTTAGGGTTTCTACAGTTTTTGGGCTAGACAAAATTCTAAAGTTGCATCGAAGTTGTGAAGTTGCAAGGCTGAAGCTGTGAAGCTGCAAGGTCGAAGTTGTGACGCTGCAAAGTTGACATTGTGACATTGTAAGGTCGAAGTTGTGAAGTTGCCTCTAGATCGAAGTTGTGACGTTGTTAGGTCGAAGTTGTTGAATTTGCATCAAGGTCGAATTTGTGAAGCTACTAGGTCGAAGTCGCTAAAGCTGCTAGTTTGAAGTTGCAGAAATTGTTGTTGGGGTTGAAGTCGTTGGAGAAAGTGTTGGAAGGTCGAAGTTTGTTTCTAGAAACTATGTAAGGAAAGCTCATCAAGAACGAAGGATGAATTGGTTTTGGAGGGTCTTGGTGAAGGGTCATAGGTCTTGGAATTCGTCATTTGAAGTTCTATAGGAAGAGAAGGATTCTAGTGGGTTTTCCTCTCAATTGGAGAGGTTTTGGCCCTGGCTGGTCGCCTATATCTTGTGTCCTATTGTCTCATTGTTCTTCATGATTGGTAGTTGTTTGATGATAGAGAGAACTAATAATAATAAAATAAAGAAGTTAATTAAGTAAAGTAAAAATACATCACAAGTAGTTATGTAGGTAAGAGAAAGCACCTACATTTGCCCCCCTAGATTTCTCAACATAAAGGAGATTTAGTTTGTTGAAGAGCCAAAGTTGATATGTGGACCAATCGTTTGGCATTGTGTCTTCTTGTTGTGTCTTTAGAATTTACCCCAAATGTTTTGCCAAATCTAATGTTTATATGGATCTTCATGCATGAAGTAACAACCTACGAGCTCAAGTATATAGCTATGTCTCTCCTTTTAGTGATAAATGTTCTTATTTCAAGAACCTGCATTTTTTTCAAATCATGTACTGCAAGTGTGTTATGAAAAGGAACTTGGAAAAGTGCATGTTTGTCTTCATGGCAAAGTCATGTGCTGGAAGGTAAAATTTTTCAATATGAAAATGGGTTCCAACTTTTCATTAAACAAATTTCTTATTTTTTTCTTCTTTACTATGAAGTAGAATATAAAATGGTCTCTTATAACATAAATTATTGTGGGATTAAAAAAATAAAACTCCATTTCAACTTTGTATGTTGTGGGGAAGGAATTGTCATTTTCTACTTCAACTGTGATTCCTATAAAAAATAGCTTGTTTCCGTAAAGAAAGATTATTGTAAATAATATGGTTATCAACATGCTGTGAACATTTAGTCAACAAAGTGGTGTGGCAAGTGGGGGGTAACTTATAACTCTGGAGGAAACATTGGACCCTCATACTCATGGAACCGAGGTATTCTAACTAAGATCGATGAAGATTGCAAAGACAATGAGAATCAGTGATTTGATTGTCCTTAGTGATTCTTTAGTATACATCAGGAATATGATAAAAGATATCACCTCATCAGATATTAGATTGGCCTCTGCAATTCATCGCATCTGGAAGTTGGACAAAACCTTTACCAAATTGTGTTACTATCATATATTAAGGGAAAACTATATAGAAGTCTAGAATCTTATAGGGCAACAAATCAAGCTACTTGGAACAAAGGGGGGACTCTTGCGATTAAAAAAAAAAGGTCATTTTGGAAGATATCCCTTGTGGTTCGTCTTTACACTTGGTTATGAATAGGCAAATTAAACCAAATGGGAATGATATTGGCTGGCCTCAAGCTGGAGGATGGATCAATGAGACCTTTCACACCCTGACCCATGTCCTTACCTTTCTCACATCAAGTGAATCAACCATTGCAGGGTATGGTGCCACTACAAGGAAGATATTATGATGCATGAGGGGCAATAGTTTGAGCATAAAATCTTGGGTCTACCTATGAAAATGTGCCCTGTTTCAAGGGTCCTCTCTGATGGCATTGTGTGGCTTGGTTGGGCTTCTGAGCTTGCAACTGCCTAGTTAAACACCATTGTGTTGCATGGGATTTACATTCAACGGTTTTTAGTTGCTTTGGTGGACTACGAATTAGGAACACATAACTGGCTCCAGGTAGCAGTGGAACCTCACTGACCATTGTCAGAAGAAGATTGGAGGTTTGGCTCCATTCCTTGTGGGCTATCACATCGTTTCATGTGTTGCTGGTGGGTTTGGTGAACTTTCAGAAAAAAAGATTTGAAATCTTCGAACCCTCTTCAAATTTTGTTGATTCTCTATTGGGTTTATGCTATTGATAATATGACTTCCTCTGGGAAAGGAGAAAATCACAAATTGTTGCAGAGGTTGGCAACTACAATGGAGGATGTGGAGGCCAAGTTACATGAGCAACTGGTTGTGAATTCCCTCAATGAAAACATGAATATGGGGGTTGTGTCTATGCAAAATCTAGAAATTTTGGACTTGGAGGATTAATTGTGAATTCTTAATAGGCCAATTTTATCAACTTCTAAGGACAATCTTGGCGGTCCAAGTACCTCTTTTTCTACAGCTGAAGTTAAAAGCATGGTTTTAAAACCCAGTCGGGTTGAACTGCTACTTGGTCAAACTAGCCAGTTCATTAGGCTCAGAGGTCAACCCGTCCAATGACCCTAGTTTGGGCTGAGGTAGACCCTAATTTGGTACCAAACTGACCATGAACCGGTCGGTCCCGTCATAACTCAGCCAGGTCATTGACAACTCACACATGCATAGGCATGGACTGACATCAAGCTATTTAGGGTGGTTGTGATTGGTTTTTCGGAAACAAAGAGTTGTTTCCCTCCAAAAACAACCTCTACAAGCCTATAAAATCTTTCCTCCCATCTCATTTGCATCACACATCTCCATTGGAGTTTTTGTGAGCTTAGAGAGTGCTGAGTTTTTGCAGTAGTGTAACAACAGAGTTTGGGTTGGGTTTGTAGCCAGTGGCTCAATAGCTTGTAGCATTGTTTTTTAACCTTAGAGGCCATTTAGATCCTCACTGATTATGTATTTTGTTGTTGATATGTATTGCACTTGGTGCTATTTTGATATATTCACCCTTACATGGGATATAGGTGAGAAAACTTTGCATATTTTGTATCTAATGGTCTAGAATCATGGTGTATTTTTTATTATTAAAGATTATTTATTTCATGTATTTTTCTAAAGAGATCTAACCAATTTGGTTTTTCTAGCTTCTGTTCAAAAACTGGTTTGATAGGTGGATTAGGTCGATTACTGGTTCTGGTTTTTAAAACTAAAAGTAACAATATAATTAGAGAGGGCAGTTTCATCAAGTCCTCCAAGAATGTAAAGGGTCCTAGTGGCTGTAATATTCCCAATAGGAAAATTGATAGTGATATTAAGGGAAAATACACAAACAAATAGAAAATTTTAGATAGCCATCAAATACCCATAATTTACATCGAAACTGTGCCAAAATTCAACCATTTTATTATATATAAAGAGGAGTACAATGTATGGAATGTGTGCTCTTGTGCTGGCCAAGGCAAGCTAGACAATCCTAGGTGAGACAATGTTGCCCGGGTGCGAAGGAAACAACTACTCCGAAAGGTACTATGTTGGCCCTGGAATTTTTGCATTGTTGGATGAAATAAACCCATGTTTGAGCCTCCAAAAATGCCCAAAAATTTCTACCAAATTAATCTGGGGCTCTCCACCAAAAACCCAAAAAGGGTTTGGTCTAGTTCTGACACTCCAAAATCACCCCCAAATTCTATGGGCACCTCCACCTCCAGAAAATTACGGCCTACAGGAAAATAGCCTCTGCAACCCCTCTAAAAGGCTGAGAAATCTCCCATAGTCCAACTTATCACACCCCCAGCTAGATTCAACGCCAAATCCCATGACCAAGCTTCCCCCACAATTATCTCCACCAAAAACTACGTAACCTAGGACAATTACTGCGCAGGGCTCTGCAAGGGAAATTCAACTTGGGAAATACATACTCCCCACGCTTGCAGTCTCTGGAAATCTGCTACAAATTGGTCAAGGAAGAGTTCTGCAAAGGCTCTACAATCACACCCCCACAATATCCTCCCACAAGGCTGTGTAGCTCCTCTTCTTTGTCTAGGCTGATGCAAAGGCAACTCGCACCACCTGAAACTTCTCCCCCAAGCCTCTAAGAAATTGTGATAATACCTCCCTAGGGTGGCACTAGTGGTCCACTGAAGAAAGGGTGAGATTTACCCTTGGAAATCTCTGGTGCTGAACATCACTTGTGACTCAACTAAACAACTTGAGCAACAATGGTGTAGTTTTTCAAATTATCCAAAAGTCCCCAAGTGAGTGCTCCATCTTCCATTTATAATTTTTGCCCCCCTATCTTGCCTTGTGGGCTCCACCCATCGAATTTCCTTTCCCCTCCTATCTCCAAGTTGAGTAGTCCAAGGGTGTGTTTATCCTCATGGCATGACCCCCGCCTTCCACTAGCTCAATGATTTACCCTTTTTCTCTAAAGTGGGTACCTCTCTTTACCCAAAATCAAATATTCCTTTGATTTGTCCATTCTCCTAAGTTGTGGGCCAAAATATCTCCCAAATGCCAAAATCACAAAAATTTAAATTATTCTTGAAAAAGTTAATTAATTGGGGATATTATAGTCCTCCCCATTAAAAATTGTTTGTTCCCAAGCAATGCTCCAACAAACACTCTTTCATTGCTGGCCCAACTATCATTGCAAACAATGCCAGGGTCCCAAATGTGCCACTGAGTCATCAACAAATCACTAGGGGACAAAATACTCTCCATATAATTGAAACCCAATTGGAGATATGCATGTCCTCCCCCTTTAGAGACCAACGCGCCCCTAAAGGTATTTGAATTGCCAAGCCCTGTAATACCGAGGTCCCATGCTAATCTCAAAAGGATACCACCATGATGAGACTGTGTCACTCTAACTATGGTTGACTGCCCATCATCCCCTCTTGGAACCTAATGGCATAGTATTTGTATGGCCAAGCACATCTCGTTGGTCATAAGGCCACCCATGTGAAGTGTTATCCCATCTTGGGAAGTCCCTGGGAGGTATCATGCCTATTGCCAAACTAGGACCCAACAGAATACCTGATTGTCCTTCACTTGTGGGAGACCTCTCTCCTAAGTCTCTGACCCAACTACTTTTCCCTGTAGCTCCATGGCCCCATACTAATCTCGAAGTGAGGTCAACGTGTAAGTGTTGCGCCAGTTTGGGCATGACTGTGACCCCCTTGTGCTCCTATAGATCCATCCACTCCATAATCCTCCTTCACAACCCTAATAAAGGAAAACTCTATAGTGTTGAAGACTATCATGCTAGAGCATCCCATAAAATCCATCATTTATCAATCCTCATCCATTCCCTGGCTAAAACAATAGTAGGGAAAGCCCTCCTCGACCCATAGTGATAATCTTGACAATCACCAACCTCACCTCCCAAGGGAGATTTTGTCTTGTCACTGTCATATCTGTAATCCCTTGGGAGAAAGGTCCTCTACTGCCCCAATGGATCTCTGGAACCCAAAGCCAAATGAAAGCCCATCACTTCCAATTCTTGTCACTTGCCATTGTGTAGTATCAATGTCCACTATGAACCTCACGTGCCATACAACTAAACCCTGAATTCTGCTAATAGACAAATATCTGATACCTACAACCGACTCAATGTATGCGAATTTTTCCTGCTCCAGCCAATCATCACCACTAAGTTTTCCATCCGCACCCTTGGTAATGTGCCAATACAGTGCTTGAAGGTGGATACAATGCTTGAAGCCCGGATACCCATTGGAAAACTGCCTCAGTTATACATCGTATCCTTTGCTCATGCAGAATCCCAGCAAGCCCTACTGAAGAGAGGCACATGTCTCCCCCATGATCAGCTCCCCAAGTGTGGGCTTAGAGATGAACGGTATGCCACCCCTGCAGAATATCACCTCGTCTTCTAGCTCGTGGCTACCAACTCGTGTACCAACCCTGCTCCACCGGGGAATACCTATCGTGCCCCTGATGCAATGAATCTCATAAAGTCATCTCAAGAAATCTCCTAGGTCCTGTTATCCATAGTGTAGGTCTCAATCAGACACAACAAGGCTCCCCTCAACTACCTGTGATGACAATGAGTGAGAGATTCCTAGGCTCTGGCAGGTATGGTCGAGAACTAGTGTGGACACTCCCGACCAACCCAGTGACCGAACTGCTCTCCAAACCTCGATATCTCCCCCTTAATGGCATGCCTAACGCTCTCATCAAGTAGTCTCCCTACTAGCAGCACTCCCTCGGTCCACAGTCCAGCCCTGCATGTTGCTGCATATAACCAAGTATCCTCATGCCCGTTGGCATACAACTTCACCCTGTTGCACAATTTTGTGCATTGCTGGACCCTACTACATGATGTTGCATCGCCCCAGTTTTGGCATCCCTCTTGTATTGATGTGTCTTTCACACTATGAGGAAATGAACTACGATGTGAACCACTCCTCCTACACTTTGGTGCGACCCTGCACACCACTACACACCATTGTGCACCTATGTGTATTGATGCACATTGTTGTATGCCCCTATACATCCCTGGATGCCATGGTTTAGAATGAGTCAATAAGTAGCGGTTTGCATCAACCTCAGATGAGTAGACCTCCCCTCCTGATCCTCCTTGAGAGATTTGACATGTGAATTCCCTATGTACCTATGGGGGTGTCCCTAGGGTGTTTCTCCTTGGTGACCCTTGTGCCCCATATATCCATGGGAAATCCTCTTCTTCGTGCAAGCAACTATCTGGTGACTTGCCGATGTCACCTCCTCTGACAACCTCTTGCCAAGGTACATTAATCATCCAATGCCCCCACACACGGCCAACATGCAAAGACAACTCATGGAGCTTTCCTGCTCCTCTACTAGCTCAACCTATCACTAGTGTTGTCCAGAACTCTGGTGGGAATATGAAAATATGGGTGAGCGCAATCACAAGATCCACCATCCTACTAATACCATGACTAACCCATTCCATGGAGTGGTGGGGAGTGTTGAATTTCCATGACCTTGGGTCTAGGTTAGAGTCTTAAAATCACTGATGCTACTAAACCAAGAATCTCAACCATAAACTACTTTGCACAATACGCACAATGATACATAGTTTTAAAAAAAATTGTACAATAATGTACAATCACCAATCTTCATTATATTAATCCAAATCTGATAAATGCAACAATCTATGGTTACAAGATACAATGATAAACTTGGCTGCAACACTTCTATGTCGTATCTTGTCCTGCCAGTCCGTTGCACCCGTACTGCTTACTATTAGTGCCTTAGTCCATCAAGACTCCAAGAGGGATGCCTCCTATCACTGTTGCAAGTCACGTCTGCTACAATGAACACGGGCTCATCAACTGCTCTCTAGGTTGGCCAATTCCCAAGCTCCAATCTGCCGCACCAGCAACAACTTTAGTCCATCAAAGCATTCCACTTCAGCACCGCCCCTTACCCAACCTTTAGCTTCTCTTCGCCCTTCAAGATAGCTCATCGAGGGCTACTTTAGGTAGCCAACTTGCTGCCCTCCAACCATCTCTATGACACCCAATCTCGTCACTGTCAATTCTGCTCCTAAGATGACACTTCACCACCACGGAATGTCATCTACATGGTAGCAACAGGTTGCACAAAAATTTGATCCAAATTGGTCACTTCTTGACCCAGTTTTCCTCCACAAAACATTGTTCTCCTTGATGTTTGCATATTGTTGTTTGTGACAGTGTTGGTTAGGGCACTTGTTGTAGCCCTTAACTCCTTTGATAGTCCCCAAACAACTTCAATCAACTGCGGCATACCCTTGAAGGACTCCCCTTACTGCGTTGTTATCTAGGGCATACATCATCTACTTAACATGCCCTATGCAAGCCTCTGTTGTGGTGTTATGGCCTGCGACCTACAACACAATAGTCTTGTAGTGAACAACCCTTCAAACAATTCCCAAACAACTCCTAAACAACAACATAATGTCCTTTGCTCCTCGGCCTAGCAGCCCAACATCTCGTCCCTAGAACAATTGCCTTTTTAGACCTCAAACAACCCTTAGAAGGTCCATAATCTTGCCCAGAACTCGACCTCCAAACAGACATCTCCCACGCTGCTCCTTGGCCTTCAATTCAGACTTTTCTCATGTTGTCTCTTGACCCTTTTCTTGTTGCAACTAGGGCATCCAAATTTCAGAGAAATCTTGGATGAATGTTGCACAAGATTGATGCTTTTATCACCCTCATATCACCTTCTATATATACCATAAAGAAGGGCTCAATGTCACATTTGAAGTGACACATCCATTGGCTCTTCAAGTCGGCCTACTTGACAACCAATAATTACTAGTCAACTTAAAAAATTCATATCTCTCTAACGAAAACTCAGATTCAGACGATTTTCATTGCATTGGAATAATATTTCCAAGCACTATCATCCTCATCCATCACATGTCATAAATCCATAATCGTTTTCCCCAAATCTCGATGGATGCCAAAACCCCACAATTGGGTTCCAAGCCCACAAGCTGCCCTTGTGGTGCTTTTCCCTTCAAACCTTGAACCCTAGGGCCTGGAGTACCTCCCAAGCTACAGGAAACAACAGGGAGTCCTACCTGGGTCCCAACGATGATCCAACCCCCAATATCTTCTAGCAAACCACGACCCTTGCTAAAATATTCTCCCGACCATGGATGTATCAAAAACCTAGCCAGCCCCATCAGGTTTGTTCCTCAAGTTAAATACTCCAGAAGACTTGGAATATGTAGATCTCCAGTGAGATACACGAATATATGTGTGTGTGTGTGTGCGTAAGAATGATGTTACAAATGAGAGTGAGGGGCCTACTTATATACTAGGCAGGAGCATTTTCATGGAGAGTCATGTCCCATTTAGACATGCCTCTTCAACCTAATTACTAATTAACTAATCATTATCATAGTTATCATCATTATTTATATCTAATATATTTTACTCATAACAAAAGCTCTCAACCTCTCAAGGTACCATCATGCTTACTTGCTAACCATTAACCTAGGGATCCAGGTTCGTATCTCAGGTCAGAGCTCTATGTTGGAATTTCTAAGTCTAACAATTAGAAACCCTCCATGTACTTTCTTATTTATTTCTTCCTTCTTGTTATGATTAATTAACAAGTTATTTACCATGTATATACTAAAAATAAATACAAGTACATGCTCAACACATTACAGATCATCAACTAAAGGAAACAAAACAAGCACACAAGTGACACCGTTATTTTTGGACTAATGTCCCTGGAAAAACCCAATGCGAGAAAACCAGTGCAACTATCCGAGGGTTTTATTATTATGTTGTTTCTGAATACAATCTGGGTGCCAAAACCGACTCACCCAACAAAGAATAATCTTGACAATAGTACCTCTCCTTCGGAGACAAATGTTCCAGCTGAAACCCTAGATAATCACTCCGGCAGCTTCACAACTCCAATCTGCCCCACAAAACCCCAGCGTTAGCCTCTAGGGATAGCGTCAACCCTTTCTGGCCCAGTATTTGCAGAGTGTTTGTTAAAATTGGCAACTAGGGCCAAAAGCCACGTGGGTCATCTTATTTGTGATAGGTGATATTTTTCTTGGATCCCTCTCATTGAGAGGTGTAGGATTGATCTAAAGATCATCCGATTCCGATAAGTATTCATGGAGTTATGAATTTATTTGCATTATAAGACAATTCGTCAAGGTCGACCAACAACCAAATAAAACCTACATGTGCTCAACGTTTTAGTATAAATAGAAGAGGACTTCAAGTCATTCCTACACACTTGGGATCTCTTCCTCTCTCTACTTGTCTTTGGGTTTTAGTAGGAGGAAAGATCCTAAGGAATAACGTTGCCCTGATCCAAAGGGCAGAAAGCTGGAACTGCCAAAAAAGCCTTAGATGTCGGAAATGACAGAAAAGCCAGAACTATCAGAAACACCGGAACTGTCAGAAAAGTTGGAACTGCCGGGAACAACCGGAACTGCTAGAACTGTTGGGAACAGTCGGAACTCTCGGGAACAGTTGGAACTGCCAGAACTGTCGGGAACTGCCGAAACAACTGGAGCATTTGTCTTCGAAGGAGAGCAGCATGCAAGGGAAAACGAACTAACATTGGGATAGTTGTATGGTACTTAGCAATAAATACACCAAGCATGCAAGGGACAACTAGCACGCAACAACAAGTATTTTAAGGACAACAAGCATGCTAGGGACAATAAGCAAGGGACAACAAGCAAGCAAGGTGCAACCAACACATAGGTAAGGATGGCAACATGGTGCAGCAATGGCACATAATGCAGTACATTGATGGGTACATTCATGATTAATGAAGTGTGATGAGATGCAGCATAGTGATGATGGGTGCAGCATGGTGCAGCGCGGTGAGGTGCAGCATGATGATGAAATGCAGCACAACGATAGGTGAAGGAGTCACCTTGGAGAATCAGTTGAAGCAGTATGTCTTCACCTGATCTCATGTATCATCTTCTTAGAGATGATCTATGCTCTTATCTAGATAAGTCAAAGTGTTGACTTCTGTTGTAAACGTACTATCTCTCTCTCTCTTTCTCTGATGAACTATTGAAAAACATATAAGAAGAACTAATCAAGGGTTTCCCCACATTGGGTTTTTCCCTGGCTAGTGCCACATCTTGTGTCATCTTTTCTTGGCTTGTCTTCTGCGATTTATGTTTATGTTCTATCTGTAGTTTACTTTAATGTTGATTTGATTGTTAATCTAGAAAAGATATGGAGCTAACTGTGAAAATTGAAATAAATTGCTCTAAGCATAGAACATACCTGAAATTAATAGTGTCACTCTAGCTTGGCCTGCGTCAGCGTTTGGAGGCAGTGCGTCAGCCCTTTGGCCCTTTGCGTCACCCACGTTGGCCCTCTGAGGCACTGCGCAATTCCTGACTGCCTCTGTGTGAACCCCTGGCTGGTTCTGCGTCCCTCACTCTCGGCTACTGCGCTGATCCTCCTGGTGATATCTCTGCCTCTTTGCTTCTGTATTCACTGCTCCTCAGACTCTGATCACTCTCTCGACTTCCTTAGCAAACCCAATCCCACAAACTCGAAATCTTCATCAACTCGATGTATTCTCCAAGTGACCCTCAAGCCTCTTCTTATACTTTTCTCATTGACAATTCAATGGCCGAGATTAAGTCCCTAATCAATGGCTAAGATTAGATTTGGCTTGATCCATGACTTTTGGACCATTCTAATTTAGTTTTATATTAATTTACATTAATATTTTATTTTCCCTAAGTTTAGACTTAGGGACTCCATTAAAATATTAATTATTTTAATATCTTCCAAACTGTTTAGAATCTGCCCAAACCATTTATGGGTATTGGGTATCTCATTTGCTTTAGCATCTTCACCAATTTTCGTGGCTATATCACATCCGATGCTACCCAAAATTAACACTCCCTCTTAGTGAGGATTGTGCTCTATTAATACTCCTCACTGAGCATCACTCTGATCATCCGGCATCGCTCCCTGTGCTGATGCTAGGCTTGCTGCCCAACATCCTTTGCACTTTTGCATCATCCACTGCCACTGTTGCATCTGTACTGCAACTCCCTCTCATCCTGTTGCATTGTGCTGCCCATAGCACTGTCATTGCTAGCTGTTGCACTGCAACCCAGTTACTGAGAAGTAAGTAACTGATCTCCCAACTCTGACATCTCTGTTAGGCTAGAGAAACCCATGATGTTGAAGCTCCCTCTGTCACTGACGAGTGCTCGCTCTTTGACCTCTGTGCTACTGCAACAACTCCCTACATCGCGCACCGTTGCACACCGCTCTGTGCCATCCTACATTAGTGCAACACTCCCATGCTTCTCACACTGCTGCCTCACGTTATCCTGGGAATCCTGCACCATAGCTCCCTTTGTTGCTCCATCTGCATTCGTCTCTACTAACATTTGCCAGTACTTCTACTCCTCTTCGAGGCTCCCGTAGCAAGGTCTAATCCAAGAGGTTGGGTACCTCGAGGATCCTACCCCTCATTGCCTGTAGTTTGTTTGACTACAACTCGATGTCTCCCCAATTCCACTCAAGTGGTGTGTGTGCACTCATGGCACAATCATCATCTGTCTCCACTTCCTTCTCCGCCCTTGCTGGCGCAGCCTCCGTCTTTGAAGCCTCTCCCTTGCTCTTCTTCCTTGGACACTAGATCGCATAATGACCGAGTTCCCCACAGTGGAAGCATTTTACCTCGGAGAGGTCCTTCTTCTTCCGTCTCTCCTGCTTTCCCTCAGATGCTAGGGCAGCGTCCACCTCCTCTTCCTTCTTGATTCTGATCCCCTTGCTGCTGCTTCCCGCCTTGCTTAGCCTTCTGATCTCTTCTTGGCGAAGAGCCACCCACATTTCCTCCCAATCTGGAAGGGTCACCCTGCCCAGTATGCTCTAGAAAAACACCTCCCAGTCTTTTGAGACTACATTCAGAGTTGTTCTCACCATCAATTCTTGATTAGGCATGGCCCTTATGGAAGTCAGTTGATCCTGAATCTCCTTCAATCGACTGAGGAAGGTGTCTATTTGCTCGCCTTTCTACATCTGGTATTACCGTAACTGATTTTCAAGTAGCATCCTTCTCTGCACAGAAGTATGCTTGTACAATTTCTTTAAGGCCTCCCACATCTCATTTGTCGTGACCTTTTCAGAAATATGTGGTACTACATGGTACTTGACCCCATTGAGGGTGATTCTCTTGGCCCTCGCCATTGCCTCCTCATACTTGTCATTCTTAGCTGGGTCAACTGGGATCGCTATCGTCCTCAAGGTGAAGTGCTTGACATAATTCCTATCTAGAACGGACAAGATTTTGGCCTTCCAGATTACGAAGTTTGAGGCTCTGTCCAATTTGTCTGGGTCTCTTACCCCGTTCACTTCCATCTCACTACTCCTCTACTTCCCTCCTGGAAGTTCTTGGTGTGACTCCCTCTGAGCCTCAATTTCTCTCCTGGAAACCCTTCTGCCAATGTCGAGATGCCCCCACTCCAATCGTTAGTGTAGTTGCACCACTGATCCATATTTCATGGCTAGAAATCCTCGATAGCAACTCCCTCCTCCTTGGCCTTGCCCTGTTAGGTACTGTTCTGACTACAATAGCCCACCAACTCCACTCTACAACTTACCTATAGCCTCCTAAACCCCTGCAAATTGAAGGTTAGAGCTCCTAAGCTCTGCGCAATCAGGCACTGGCTAAAATGCTCCCCTAGCCAACTGCGTCAACCCTCTCAGTCTCTGTGTGAGCCTTTTCTACCCTCAGTCTCTGCACTAGCCTCTTCCTGGCTCAATCTTGATGATGCAGGCATTGTGTCACCCCTTCCTTGCTGCTACTCTACTAGGAACAACTTTTGTCACTTGGGACAACTATTTTCTACTGTTGCTGCTCTGCTCGGTCGATGTCCTCAGTTATCGTGTGATTTGCAACCACTCTCTGATACCATGTTGGAATTTCTAAGTCTAACAGTTAAAAACCCTCCATGTACTTTCTGATTTATTCTGCCTACTTGTTTTGATTAATTAACAAGTTATTTACCATGTAAATACTGAAAATAAATACAAGTACATGCTCAACACATTACAGATCATCAAATGAAGGAAACAAAACAAGCACACAAATGACATCGTTATTTTTGGACTAATGTCCTCAGAAAAACGCAATGCGGGAAAATTGGTGCAACTATCTGAGGGTTTTATTATTATGTTGTTTCTGAATACAATCTAGATGACAAAATTGGCTCACCCAATAGAGAATAATCTTGGTATTAGTACCTCTCCTTCGGAGACAGATGTTCCGTCTGAAACCCCAAATAATCACTCCAGCAACTTCACAACTCCAATCTGCCCCACGAAACCCCAGCTTCAGCCTCTAGGGACAGTGTCAAACCTTTCTGGCCAGGCATTTTCCTAGTGTCACTCTGGCTTGGTCTGCGTTAGCCTTTGGAGGCACTGCGTCAGCCCTCTAGCTCTCTGTGTCACCCACGTTGGCCCTCTAAGGCACTGCACAACCCCTGGTTGCCTTTGCGTGAGCCCTGGCTGGCTCTGCGTGAACCCCTGGCTGGTTTTGTGTCCCTCACTCTCAACTACTGCGCTGATCCTCCTAAAGGACAAGTTAACCATTGCACTGATTCTCCGAGGCCCAAATTGGGCCCTTCCTTTTCATATTCATGTTGATGCCTCACACAAAGCCATAGGAGCAGCCCTAGGCGAGATAGATGAGAAATTACCTTATGACATTTACATTATCAGTAAGAATCTGTCAAAGACCGAACTGAACTACATAGTGACTAAAAAGGAGCTCCTGGCTATTGTGCATTCATTGAACAAATTTAGGCATTATATTATAGGCTATTAAGCATTTCACATACTAACCATGCTGCAATCAAATATTTAATGAATAAACCTGATGTGAATGCTCGGATTATTAGATGGTTACTTTTATTACAACTATTTGATCTAACTATTGTTGATAAGCCTGGCAAGGAAAATGTTGTTGCGGACTTTTTGTCCAGATTAACTTTGCTTGCAGGTGAGGAGGGAATGGTTGATGATCAGATACCAAACGAACACTTATTCGTCATCTCAGTTCTCTCTCCATGGTTTCCTGACATAGCAAACTATTTGGTATCGTCACAGTTCCCACTGAATTCGTCCTCCAAAGAGAAAAGCAAGATTGTGAGGAAGAGCACCCCCTTCACCTGGATTGGGGGCAACCTCTTCAAATTCAGCCCAGATCAAATCCTAAGAAGATTTGTTAGGGAGGAGGAAGTTTTTGACATCCTTCTGACCTGTCATGATGGGCCTTGTGGAGGTCACTTTGCAGCAAAGAGGACAGCATTTAAAGTGTTACAAGTTGGGTATTATTGGACCGCCCTTCATCAGGATGTGAAAAAATATACTAATCAATGTGATCGGTGCCAAAGAATGGGAAAGCCTACTCCAACAGATGAAATGCCTCTGCAACTTCAAGTGACTTTTGAGCCATTTGACAAGTGGATCATGGACTTCATTTGACCTATTGACCCTCCTTCCAAGCAAAAGTAGTATATCATTGTGTGCACTTACTATCTAACTAAGTGGGCTAAAACCAAGGAAATTAAGGCAGCCAAAAAGGAGAAATTGGCTGAGTTATTAAGGGATAATGTATTTTACAAATTTGGGTACCCTAGAGAACTGGTCATTGATCAAGGCAGCCAGTTTACCTCCAACATGATTGAATACTTGCTCAGCCAACATAAGATCAAGCATAGGACCTTCACTCCCTATCACCCACAAGCTAATGGGCAAGTTGAGGTAACCAACAGAGTGTTGGAGGACATCTTGACCAATGTGGTTAGTAGCAGCAAGAAAGATTGGGTAGATAGACTAGTTGAGGCCACTTGGGCCTATAATACCATCTGGAAGACAGCCACTAGATTCACAACCTGTGAGTTGGCCTATGGGAAAAAGGCCTTAATGTCCATTGAATTTGAGTATAACACATTGAGGATGGCAGACCAACTAGATCTAGATCTCAACGGTGCACAAAAAGAGAGGTTGCTCCAGTTGAATGGTTTAGATGAGTTCAAAATGCAGGCCCTCCTACACACAGAGGTAACTCAACTTCAGAGGAAGATCTGGCATGATAAGAACATCAAGGACAAGCAATTTCAAGAAGGTGATTGGGATTTTTTATATGATTCCAGATATAAAGACTTTAAGGGCAAGTTAAGGACAAGATGGTTAGGGCCTTATGTTATAGAGAGATGTCATGATAATGGTTCAGTGCAGATTAGAACCATAGATGCAGAGGCCATTCCTTTACTTGTTAATGGGCACAGACTGAAAGTTTACAAGAGGCCATTGTCAAAGCAAGAGTTGATTGATGGTATCAATAAAACAGTGATGGTGGTGGAGCAAGCTTCAGCTCTTGCCTCATCAAATCTCTGAGAAAGAAAAAAATAAGGACTCATGTGAAAACCTCCATGAGGCGCCTGAGTCCCACTATTGGGCTGAAAGCCTCTTGGGGCGGCCCAATGGTGTCAAAAAAGAAAAAAAATGAAAATAAAAAGGAGAAATAAAAACATCTTTGGGTGAAAACCTCTCTTGAGGCACCCAGGGCAAGCATCTAGAATGAAAACCTCTTGGAGGCAGGCTAGTTGTTTTCAAAAAAAAAACATGAAAAATTGTTTGCAGGTCAGCAGGAGGATGATCAGAGAGCAAAGGGGAATAAAAAAGGGACCTATTCCACTCATTTTTTTGTTCTCCATCCATTATCCTTCATCATTCCACCATTCCTTTCATCTTATTCACTCATTTGCCTTAGTTTGCAAGGGTATTGTGTTTTCCACAGGATTCCCTGTAAACCTACAGGATCCCCTGAAAACCTACAAGATGATCCTGTAGAAATTACAGTGGCTTCGCAATCCTAAAATGAGTAACCCTAGGGCAAGAAAATGAACTGCCCATGTCAAAAAAATAAAAAAACCTACATCATAACTTCATTACCATACCTCTCTCCACCATGATCACCCCTGCATCCATCATTAAAAAAAAAAATCAATTTTCAAATAAAAGTTTACAGTCTTCAAGAGAAAACACAGAGGAAAATGAAACAGGGAGCAGAAGGGAACAAAACCTAAGTGTACTTCTCATTGTTCACACTCTTAGACCTCCTCTCTATCCATGTCATCATCCTCAAAGTCCCAGCAGAAGAAATGATTAAAAATTATGAGGGAGAAGCAGCTACATGACATCCTGTAGGAAATCTTGTAGTACCCTATCCCACAGAATAAAAATCATGAGTAGAAGCAAGCTTCCAGCATGAATATTCAAGGGCGGAAGAAGCTCCAGAGCAATAGCAGCACCATCATCTTCAACACCACGTACCTACACATCAAGGGAATCATCAGGAGACAATAAAAAAAGGAGGAAGGAAAAATAACGTGCAACCAACACACAGCAAGCACCTCAAGTCTTCAACCAACTGCAACAAGGTATTATCACCACAAGTAAGTATCTCGCTTCACTTTCTCATTTGCATAATGTAGTCAAAAGATGTAAAGGTTGTGAAAGAGTTGGTTTATAAGTGAAAGATGGCTAGTTAACTTGGCCACCTTTGTTCAGTCGATAAAGACAAAACAGTTGGTCCTCCCACACGTAGCAGCAGTCAAGTCAAAAAAGAAGGAGGAGGATGAAAGCAGTTAAGGTTACGGGTACCCGAAGTGGGAGTTGATTGAGGAGAGGGGAATGATGAGGTGGTAGTGGGACCAACAATCCAAAAATAGAAAAAATATATATATATATATACCTCGGCTGCCAACAATCCACCTCACTCAACTCGACCATAAGAGGAAATAATCGTTGATCTCCATGTACCCATGCATTCACCTCCTCGAGGCTCACTCTAGAAATATCGCTCTCATATCCAAGCAACCTACAAAAGAGAAAAATTGCATCTTTCTCCTGCACAGGACTTCCTACAGGATCACACAAGACTTCCTACAAGATTACACAGGAATCCTATAGGATATAGTCAAACAGTCTACAGGATTGGTCGAGAGCAATTTCAGAAGGGAAAACACAGGGGTTGGCTACAACAAACACCATGAGGAGGTAGTCTCTGCATTTCCTTCCATTTTTCCAAGTGAATAGAACAGAAAAATCTCCTAGTTTGAGTGAATTTGTTGGTTGTGTAAGGGAATTGTCTCCTCAAGTATTTCAGTGACATTTCCTTCTGCATTAAAATTTGTATCAACTATCTCTGCTCCTCCAAATTCACCAGACAAAATGATAGGGGGTTTAATAGAAGGGAGCCCATTTACACCGTGAGGATTCACCAACACCCCCATGTGTTAGAAATCTTCACAAGGCATAATTGGATGGGGTATTTTGAGAAATTGACGGGGTATGATGATGAGGTGACCCGAGATTTTGCTTTCTCCCTTATTCCACTAACCAGAACCCATGCCATTATTGTGGTGAGAGGCCTCTCCATAGAGCTCACCCATGAACTTATAACAAAATTACTACACTTCCCCTAGGAGTTCCTTGGGGAAAGGAAGACAAGGGAGATAGCCAGATTGCCACGAAAAAATTCTTTTTAGAGGGAGAGGAGCCCATTGAGGACAAGAATGGAGTAAGGAGAACAAGCCTACCATGCCCCTAGAATGAGGTAAGCTACCACCTTATAAAATACATATCATGTGAAGGTAGGTATACTGTGGTTTATGGTTATCACTTTGGGCTCCTTGAAGAATTGAGATTTGGAGCAGAAACACGTCGTCACCACAGGCTCAGCATACCATACTTCCTTCTGCAATCATTGATAGATACAATCATAAAGGTGCATGAAGGAAACCACCAACAGTTAGCCCATCATGGGTTAATTAGAATCATCATAGAAGATTCCCTCCAAAACCTCAGAATACCTATCCAATGGGAAATTTTCAGAGACATGCAGACAGATGAGGATATCAAAGACCTCACATTTAGGCCTACTGTTAGTGAAAAGGACAAAGAAGAGATAGAAACAGGTGGAGAAGAAGCATAGAGGGATGAAGAGGAGATAGATGAGGATGAAGAGGAAGAGAAAGAAGGAGATGAAAAAACAGAGGAAGATGTCAAGGAGGAAACTGATAAACAAGATGAGGATATAAAGGGAGAAGAAGAGGGGAAAGGCATAGGTAAAAAGGGCAATGGAAAAGAGGAGGCAGAAAACAAGGAGTCACCTAGGGTGTCTCCAGAACCCACTGAGAGAGAGGTAGCAACTGCCCTCACTGCCCTTAGCACCCCTATCAAACAAAAAGGCAAAAGACAAACGCAAACCCCCTTATACTTCAAAACAAGGAAAAGCACAAGGATAAGGCAGGGAAAACCCCAAACTCCAACCAAGGTTCCCATTTTTATTGAGGACCTAAAGAGTAGGAGAAGGTGGCTCCTCCCAAAAAAACTCAAGAAGAAGGATCCTCAGCACAAACCTCCCCTAAGTCTCCTATCACCTATGTGAGAAGGCTTGTAACCAGGTCCACCTCATCCAAAGGAAAAGGCATCCTACAGGATACATAGTAGTACCTACAAGAAGTAGAGGAAGTCGTACAGGAAACTCTGCTAAACCTACAGGAAACTCAAAAATTAGATGAGGAAAGAAGTAAGCAGCCAGAAACAAAGAGAGAGGACAAAGAGCTAAGGGAACCTAGTCCTCAACCTAACCTTGACTCCTACTACAGATTTATTGAGGGGGCAGGGTCATTCCACAAAACTTTTCCATTCCATTATTCTTTGAGCTTGAGAAAGAGAGAGCCAGAACTCATAGATGGATGCAGATTTCCAAGTCCAAGGGAGTGGTGGACATTGGTCACATGGAGGATAAGCTCAAAGAGATGGGAAGGGAACTAAGTAGCTTGAGGGACAAAGAGGCCATAATGAAAAATCAGTTGGAGGCGGAAAATGCATGGTTGAAAGGACAGCTACAAGAAAGAGAGAATCAACTAGCATCCATGGCCAGTCTATCTTTGGAAGCAATCAAGTGCAGGATGCGAGCTAAGTCCTATGCACTATACCTTAAGGAATAGTGGTTGTAGTTCCAAATCAAGACCCTAGCACAGAGAGGAACCATGCCATTCCAGGATTACAGACATTTCATTGATCTCTGTGATCAAAGTACATTAGAGGATAGGGCTAAGATGTTTGAGTTCTACTTGCATAACATGGCTTTGACAGATATGAATGTATGGGACCCTAATGCAAACTTAGGGGATTTACAGTTGTTGGCTTTGGGATCATGGATGAACCATGAGGAAGTAAGGGCTGCAAAAATGAAGACGATATTGTCAAGGGAATAAACAGAGCCTCTTATGGTCAGAGCTTAGCAGTCCAATCCAATGGCTATCATTAGCACACCTAATTTAATTACAAATGATCTTCAACATGCACCCAAGTATCTTGCTGCCCAACAGCAAGCTATTACACATTTTGAGGACATGTTCGATTGTTAGGGGATGACAGCATGCAAGCTTGCCTAAGGATATGGAATGCTTTGCCATACAGTTTGAAGATCAGAGAGTACCACTCTCCTCAAAGTATGAGAGAAGCATTGAATACGACACCCATGTATAAGCAATCCATCCAAAGGCTCAAAGTCAATTTGATTGGCTTGAGACTCAGTCCACCACTGCTCTTGCGGATGTTACAAAGAAGGAAGGAAGAAGAAGAAAAAAATTAGTGGGAGGAGGTAGAAAAGAAGGCAGGATTCTATGCACAAGAAGAGGAAACCACAACAGAAGCATGGGATGTCAGGGAGGCCACTAGAGCTATGAAAGACATGGATATTGATTAAGTTGCTCAGAGGATGAGCAACACTTTCAGTAGGGGGGTGATGATAAGCCTCATCATTGGGTAATTATATGGGCCTTAATTCACCTCCTAGCTAGTCAAATCAACTCTTCTCACAATTTATTACATGTTTTGATTATATTTTGTTTAATGAGATGAGTTGAAGTGAGATATTATGCCTAGTGGACTAATATGCATTGAATGCAGGTTTGGAAGAGAAAATCAAGGAATTTTGGAAAGACTAAGGTTTGAAACTCGAATGGGACAAGGGAGAGAGATTGTAGGAGGTAAATTCTCCTCATTTACTCCTTCCCCATTCAAATATTCCTCTATTAATCACATCATCTCGGAGTGCAATCAGCGAAATCATGAAGATCAAAAGGCAACCAAGCAAGTGATAGAAAAAGAGTTAATTCATCTCGAGTTTGGGAGCCGAGCCTCCCTAGATTTAAGGAAGTCGTTGGGGACTTCAGTTGTATAAGTAGAGAGGCCTGGAGCGTCATTAGGTTTCGAATTTTTGTTGTAAAAACACTAGTTATTTTCGAGCTCCAAACTTGTGGAAGACATTGATGTAATTTTCTGTTTTGATAATGAAAATAAGTTTTTCTTGATCCAACATTGAGCTAACTCAGAGCACTAAAGCTCTTGGGTTAGGGCCCAACCCTAGCAGCAAAGGCTCCTCTTCTTGTATCTGTATGCTTGGATTAGTTTCATAGATTCATGGTTAAATTGTCCTTAGAAGTATTTCATTGCAAGTAATGTAGATTTGATTAGTTGTTTATTAGTTTGCTTCCATTTGTGCTTTACTTCAATAGTAGGTTAGAAGGGATAAAAGGAGCACCACAAAGCTATCAGTAGGTGTCTTGGCCTCACCTCTTTCCTTGGGGATCATGATTTGAGGAAAAGACCCTTATGCAACCTTAAAAAGACATATTTTCATTTTCTCATAAGATTTAGAGTTTACTGTACTTGAACCAGCATTCGATCAGTTTTTCAAGTGTAGGATTTAATTACCATCTCTCCCATCTCCAGTCTTACAGTAGATCTCATCCATGATTCCATTTTATTCAGCAGTTTTCCTCATGCATGAATTAGACAGCTAGTTCATTAAATTCTGATTTTCTAGCTTGTTAGCATTCTTCTTGATTACATGACTTTTTGGAAATTATAAATGCTTGATGCAGAGCAAGGGCTTCAGAAATATAAAGAGACCTCATAGCATGCAATCACCTTCCAACTTCATCCATCGATAATCATTCCTTGCTTTCACCAAGATCTTCACCAATCTCATCATTTTACATAGAAATTCCTCTAAGCATGTTGAGCGAATCCAACCATCTCCTAACCTTGGTTTTGAGTTCTGAGTGATCCTAGGCATTTTATCACTCCATTCCACACATCCACCACCTTCCCTAAGCCTTCCATCACCTCCAGCAACCATCGTTTTGCTCTCGGCTGTATCCTATAGAAATATAGGGAATCCTATAGGTTTCTAGTGCATCCTGTAGGTTTTCCTGTAGTGGCCTTTTTTGAGGCCGAATTGAAGGAAAACCTCTAGGAAGCCACACCAGGTCACCCAAGGGTCTCCCAAACCTTCCAACCATCTCCTAAACCTCCCAATCATCCACTAGCATCACTAAGCCACCTGCCACATCACCAAAAGAGATTAGGGTTTACACTTGATTTTCCATAAAAAGAATAAAAAGAACAAAACATATTTATTTGAGTCCTTTACATGCATAGCAGTAATGTTTTTTGAAATTCCATGCTTAGGACAATAGCATTTCATACATGTTATCTTGGCATTATTGTAAAGCATAGTTTCTTAGCAGTTAGTTAGGAAATGTGTGTTTTAGCATTGAGTTTCAGTCTCTTTCATTATTGCAGTAGATAAGCTTTCTCATAGAGTATATTCCTCTTTCTTTCATTAGTTAGCAAGCTTCTTCTGAATTCATAGAAGTCTAGCTTAAAAACCCTAGTGGTCTCTCGCCAGTTGAACAGTGACAAAAGGCAGAACCATCACTTTTTTTTTGTATACAGCACTGTCACCTCCAAGTTTGTACGAACCCCGGGTTGATAAAGTAAAGCTAATAGCTCCAGGAGTTGCAGCATTCTTGTTGCATACTGGTGCTCATCAATTTGGTCGAGGGATACTACCAAATCTTTGATTAGACCAAGACAACAGACCTTACCGAAATCAAAAGAATACAAGTCATGGTATTCACGAGTTATATCTGGACCCAACTTTTCCATGATGGCCTTGGGCATTAAATATGGGATGCTCTGAAGTCAAGCATGGAGTTATGAAAGATGTACTGGTCAGATTCTTAAACTCAAGTAAAATGGAGGAACCTCACTATCTTCTGACTAACCATCTATGGCTACACCAAAAATTAATTCAAGCTAGTCATATTCAACATTAACCATGTTGGACATAGGGTCAACTTTCAGCATTTTAACTATATCAGACTTATAATGACTATTTTTTACTAGTTCAGTAAGAGGGATTGACACTTTCAACTTTGAAATTTCAGTTTCTAAATTGAATGAGCTAGATTTATCTACCTCTCTTTGGATGATGTCTCTTTTCTCGGGCAAATCTTTTGATGTATGATCTTTCTTCTGGTTGTTATGATCCTTGTTTGGATTACTTGTAGATGGCAACTTTACTTTATTTTGGTTAGTTGCTGCTAGCTCTTTGCCTTTACTTTGATTACCTTGACGATTTGTCTTCGGTTGGGTATCTTTCTGCTGCGATGCCCTTTTTTGAGTAGGAGTGATCGGGACATCTCTATTTCTCAAGGAATATTGCTTCTACTGAGAGCTGAGTGCATTCAAGTATCCTCTTTGACGATAATTTGATTGGGTTTCCAATGCATAGTCATTCGCCAGTATGTAGTCTTCATCTTTAGGTTCCTCCGTCTTCTCAACATACTTCTCATTTTCAGTCAAGAAAATGGGATGGTAATCTTCTCTAAAGAATTGGTTTTCCTCGACAATCGGGTTTGTTTCATCCTCTAATTCTCCTTTAGCATAATTTTGGTACAAGGGTGTATGAATTTGCTGCTGAGATGTTGATGCCTCAGGAGCTTTCTGCTCTCTTTGTTTTATCCTGTACTAAGATTGTTGTTGGTTTCTGAAATTCAGATTCCTGACTTGTGGCTCCTGTTGTCTATTTGAATTTATCATTCGGTCAGCCATCCTCTCCATGGTTCTAATCAGAGCATCTAGTTTAAGATTAGTGGAAGAAGAGAGTTCTTCTTTGATGGTTACTTTCCTCTCTGGTTTCTCATGTTTCAATTGAGACATTTTAATCATCAAGTTCTCTTCCACGCTCACTGCATTATTCTGCATTTCTTCTAGAGTTCCAGGATCTCTTTCTCTTAATTGATAAGCCATCTCTGGATCAAAGGCATCTGGATAATGTTGAAGTGCCAAATCAGGTGGCGGTTTCATGTTATCTAGAATGGAATTGTAGATCTGATTGAACCTTATAGTAAACTCATGAACCATTTCGTTAGGATTCCTTTTCATGTGTTGTATTTCGCCAAGATCTACAATGGATTTTTCTTTTCCCACCACCTGGCTAAGTGTTACCAGGAATAGTGTCCACTTGGAGTTGTTATTCCCAAGACTGGTAGCTATCTCAGAAACAAACAAGTAAAGACTACTTTCATTTTCCTTTATGAAAATAGACAAGAGTGGAATAGAGGACACCAACCTTAGTCTTGCGCTTAATTCCTTACTTGATTCCTCTCCTTCCTGATAGATCTTTGTCGCTTCTTCTCCTTTTGCCCAGCTTCAAAGAGCACCTGTGGAATCAAAGCAGCATACTACTATCGAAGAACAAAGATCTATATTCATAAATAACACAGGACCAGATATGTATTAACCATACAAATGTATATATTATCAAACATACAAGAATATGGAGGAAAACTTGAATAGATTTATTAATATCAAGAATAGCAAGAGGATTACAACCAATTGTTCTAACCCAGCGTCATCCTCCAGCAAGAAAGCCCTTCTTCACCTCAAGTAAAGCTTGGATCACCCAACACTATGAAGTTTCACCAGAAAACCAACAGCACTTCTCTACAAGATACAAGATTCCAACCTCTAGATCTCTGTGATGAGGGATCCATATATAGATGATTATAGGGAGGTGAGTCATCTTCTGGGGTTTTGATTAGTGTCCTCTCTCTGATAGTTCTTGATTCCACTTGGAGACTGATGATCTCTTACTCATTCCTGGTTGAAAACAGAGAGGCAAGTGTCAGAGGGGAAGCTTCTAGAAGATTCCATGATCTTCCACCTCGCAAACTGTCTCTGCCATTTGTCCATTCTTTTCCATCGCACCCTACAGAGGGGCCATTCAGTATGCATCACACCCTTTACACTGGGAAGGTGATATGCATCGCACCCTCTGCACT
>APFE030217721.1:0-27592 GCA_000404065.3 Pinus taeda | reverse complement strand
CGTTCATTCTCTCCTCGGTATTACCGACACTTGATCCGTGGCTTGACACCCGATTGGTCCATGAATTCTATTTAAAGCGCATGGAGGGTCATTTGTAGGTTAACCGTGCATGAGAGAATCTTATGTAAATTTTCATTCTTTTATTAATAAATTGCCTGTAGTAGCCACGTTGGCGCAGGTCGTGGACTGTTTCCCTCTCTGAGGGTTTTAACCACGTCAAAATACTGGTGTATTGATCTGTGATCTGTTTGTGAGCAGTGTCCTTCTGGTATTTTGTCTGAGGAACTTACCCTATACATTCCTACAATTTCTTTATTAAATCGGACTAAAAATTCCTCTTCAACTTTCTTTATTAAAGGGATTGGAATGAACATCAAAGTCCTCTAAACTATAAAATTCCTGCGTTGATGAGGTGGTGGAGATATTAAATATGAATGTGGGAAGAAATATTAAGGAAACTTAAATATTTTTTCAGTCATTTTCTAAGTAAAATTTATAAGTGGTAGCGTTGGAAGATATTTTAAATTTTTATTATATTTTCTCATCTCCACTTTAAAAAAAATAAAAAATATTAAATTTTGATGTTAATAGAAATAGATATTAAAAAATCTTAATCTAGAATTATGATAAACCATTTTAATAAAAAAGAAATGAAGAAAATATTAGGTTTTGATGAAGCTAATTAAATATATTAAAAAATTTTGATATAAAAAAATAATAAAATAGAGAAAATAAACTATTCCACTAAATAATATTAAAATTAACGAATTTAATAATATTTTATTCAGTTTATCATTTAAAAAAATATCTAAAATTTTTTTGTTTATTTTTTATTTTGTTTAATAATTTTTTAATAAATATTAATTGTTTTAACTAAGTTTGAGGTATTTTTATTTTTGTTATAAATTTCAAAATATTTTGAAAATTTAATAAATAAAAACTATATTAATGGTTTAATTTAATCCCGTTTCAAAAAGTGAAAATGAAATTAAACTTATTACCATTTCTATAACCTTTATTTCATTTTCGTGCACTATTAAATGTAGTTATAGACATTTCAAAAATTTAAAATGAAATTAAAACTTATTACCCTTTTTATAACATTTATTACACTCATGTGCACCATTAAATATAGTTGTAGACGAACAATACTCACAACAATCAGAAATCATCCCCAACCTTCGCTCAACTATGTCTCGGCTTAACTACACTATTTTCTACGTGGAAAAGTATTGCAAAACTTTATAAGCATCTTGGAGATGTGAGAATCTGTAAGTTTAAAACCTTGAGTTGAAAATCCAAACCATGAAACCAACGGTCTTATAAGGATTGAGGCTTATTTAAGAATTGATATTCTAGAGAGGTAAATACTAATGGAGAGATGTAAGTCCCATGGATATGGTTTAATGGTTAGGTGGAAAGGTATGGTCTCTATAGGTTTCGTGGCCCAATTCTGGTCAAGACTATGTATATTTGAGAGCTGTAAGACTATGTATATCTGAGAGCTGCTCTAGGCACGAATTATTCAGTTGAAAAAAAATACTAACGGAAAAGAGAACAGTAGAGAATAATAGAGTGGCAAGGTTGAATGTTTTGAACCATTCAAACTAGGCTTGTACAAGCTTGTATGCTCATGGAAGGTGAGGTCCATTATAGAGTCCGCTAATAGATTTCTTGAAGCAGAGAGAAAAGGTAAGGTAAGGCAGGTGGTAAGGTAACACAAGTGCACTGACAAATGAAGAACTGGGATCATTAGAGAAATTCCAGCCTGGAATGTCATTTCCATGAAGTTGAAGAGCAAGAGGAGCAACAACGGAATAATTGACATCATAATATATGAAATTTACTAATAATATAAGTTTAGATGGTGATTCGGTTTCAGATTGAATCAGGGATGGGGGTTGATGGCGCTCCTCTGGTTTTACCCTAGTCGTAACTTGGATTACGGCTAACCACAGATGTTGTAAACCTCCCGGGCTCCCTCCGCAACCTACTGCCCTTGCCTGCACCTGCTCCCGACTGTCGACGATTACGGTTTATCGTTCCTAGGCTCAGCATGGAGGGAATGGACTTGGATGCAGTGGATTATTCGTCGAACACTTACTTGGAGCAACCCATTTTCTACCATCCAAACCCTAAGTCGGCACCCATTCCCTCCACAACGCCATCCTACTCGAACCCGTCGCTAGTTGTCTCCCTCCCCGGGCTTACGACTTCCACTCTCCACATCAGGACCCTCTCCATTGGCTCACCTACCTTAGATTGTCCCCCGCTATCTCTCGGAACCCTCAACCTCCTGGCCGCCTGCTCATCCTCTCCCTTTGATCCCTCACCCCTTGTGGATTAACTTTTCTCTACAAATCCTTCCATTCTCCCCGGTTGTGAGGTTCCTGCGGCAGCTGAGACACAGACAACAAATCTCGGCACCCCCAACAGCTGCGCGGTGACACAGGCCTTGGCCCCTCCTTCAGGATGCTTCGAAACCCTTGTAATTAGGGTAAGATCAACAGCTCATCAATCCCAACCCGAAACTTTGAGCCCCTTGGATCCATTCCTGGATCATCCAACTGTGCCGAGAATAGGAAAAAGGACAGAAAAGTGCGTAAAGGCCTCTAGAAAGGACAACACCATCAAATTTGGGGAATGACTCACCACGGGAGAAGTTCCAGACAAGGCAGGGAAAGTCCTGGTGGGTAGGGTTTGAGGAAGAACCTACTCAGCGGAATGGCTGGGGTTATGGGTAAAAGAAATATGGGGGAAGATCTTCATACAGCTCCCAGAAGTACAGATCCTCCCATGAGGATGGTTTGCACTCCACTTCGCCCTTGAAGAATACACAAACATGGCGCTCGCCTGGTATTGGCATATTGAAATGGAACCTATGTTGCTCAAAATATGGAGCCCTCTTTTCGACCCAAAAAGAGAACAGATCGGTGCTGGACCCCTATGGGTGCGATTACTTGGGTTACCCCTTCAGTACTGGTCAGAAGAAGTATTTGTGAAAATTGGGAACACCCTGGGCACATTTCTGGATTATGACAAATCCATTATACAATCAAAGAATCACACTCTAGCCCGCATCCTAGTGCACCTGGATACTCGGGAGGGTTTGGAGGAAAAGATTACATTGCAATGGCAGAATTTTACTAGGGTTCAAATTCTAGATTACAAGGGAGTGTCATTCAGATGTCGTCATTGCCACAAGGTCGGGCATCTGTATAAGGAATGCCCTCTGGTCCAAAAACTCCTGGAAGCTACTATGGAAAAAGAGGGCGGGATTGGAAGGGCCTCCGCAGACACCCCCAGGAAGACTCCATCAGTAGCACCCTCACCGTCAGGGAAAGCAACCTTAGTACATCAAGCTCAGCCATCTCCAGGTTGCTCCTTGCGACCTCCATCTCTGCCACTGACTCGAGCTAGGGTAGCAGCTGAAGCGGTGCATACCTCGGGGAATATAACGAAGGTGCTGACATGCTTTCCAAGGAGAGCACACTACTACCCCGAGGCTTGTGGATGATCTCAGAACAGATAGGAGCTGAAAATTACCAATACCATAACCGCCCCTATATAGATCAGGCATATCATATGGTGGAAAGGCCCTAATTTTTTTGCTGTTTATCTCTGTTTTTTCTCAAAAAACTATGTATAATTTTTTATGATATATGGCACAACAGAATGAATACCTCTGTGAGGATATTATGTACAGGTTAATTTTTACTGAGCAATTTCACAGTAAATGGTTTATGCCAACAAATTTACTGATAATGTTTTTTTAAAATGGTTGCGGACCAACAGACATGAATATGCCTTGGGCATCTACTACATGTAATTTTTCCACATAATGAAAGATTACTATTTTCCCATTGGAAAAAAAAAAGATATTTAAAATTTAACAAATTTATCATAAATAATTATGTATAAATTAATATTATTGAAAATTTAAATTACATTAGTGAATGAATTAAATTATTAATATTACATTATTTTTTTTAAGAAAATTATTGTCCAATAAATTTAGATTTATATGTACATAGGTAAATTTTAGCTACTAAACAACTCTAGAGCCCGAATTGATTAGTCATGCTTACATGAACATATATAAACATAAATAAACAACACATTAACTAGCCACCAACAAGTGAAGTGGAAGTGGACTAAGTTTAGCTAACTAATCATGCAAAAGTTAAAATTTCATGGACTAAAATGCATGCATGCTAACAAGCCTCACTTGAGTAGGCAACTGATACATGCAAAACCCAACTCCACTTGAGACAAATGCATGTAAAAGTTGTGTGGACTCCACTTAAGACTACAACTGATACATGCAAAACCTAACTCCACTTGAGAAGGAGCACTGCACATTTATTTAGGAGGACAATATTTTTACATAAAAAATAGCTAGTCATATATAAGTTTATATATCTCTTGGATTTATTTATTTTATTTTATTTTTTTGCATTTATGGGAAAATAAAAATTCCTCCCATATATATATATGGGTTATCTTTTTCTTATCCATAATTACCCATATTTTTCTTTTTATTATGGTTATTTAAATGAATATTTATAAACAATATTTTTTCTTTTGAGAAGGAAAAATTATAATAATTCGATTAAATATTAATAAAATTACATAAGTATAATATCACCAATCATATTTTCATCATCCATGTTGAGTTAAAAAAATGAAAATAATTAGAGGTTTAAGTCTAATGAAAGAGTGGCTAATAAGCAAGGAATCAAAAGCTACAAAAGTTGTTTTTGTTGCATTGATTACATTTTGAGGAGTTCCACACCACCATTCCTATTAATATAGACCAAAATATTATCCACCACACTATTTATGGATATAAAGGTTTCATAAACTAGCATTTACTTCTTGGAGCATTCCAAAAATTTAGTAATTATAAATATAGAAGTATTTTAGAAGTTTATGTCAAAAAAATAGATAGGATTCTAAAATTAGGATATAAGTCTTTTAGAAGTTTACATCAAAAAATAGATAGGATTTTAAAATTAGCATTCATGAAATAAGCAAGCTGATAGGATATTTAAAAACTTAGGAGTTAGTTAGTTCAACTTTATTTAATATGTTTATTTTGTAAAAGTGTGTTTCTTAGTGTGTTTTATTCATATGCATTAGTTGCATTGCAATCTTATGACCTCAATATGTTTAAGACATAAGAGTTAATTGACATTGCATATTCTCCTCGATACTAACAACTATTGATCCATGGATTAACACCTGATTTGTCCATGACATCTATTTAAAGGGCATGGAGGGTCATGGCTGATGATCAATTGTGAGAAATGTCTAACATGAAATGTTTTCTTTTGCATTAATAAAATTGCATCAAGTGACTAAAAAAATAAAATTCCCTCAAGTGGTTGTGTTGGCTAGGGCCATGGATTGTTTCCCTCTGAGAGGGTTTTAACCACATAAAAATATTGGTGTTGTGATTTTGATATGGTTGTGTGAGTGGTTATTGAAGGTGTTCTTCCCGTTTAGAATGCCTTGTTTATTAAAACATGGTATCATAGCCGGTTTAAAGAGTTGCTCTCGTTGATGATCGAAATCTTAGAGCTCGTGTTGCTACATTTATGATATCTACTATTTTTGTACTTTTTTTCCTAAACAAAATATTCCATTGCATTTGGAATGCTGTTTTCAGCTAACCGCACCTTTCATTTCCTAAAAAAAAATATTTATTTTTGTTCGAGATACAACACTTTTCGTCAAATTTGGAGGTGTATAATCCAAATATATATATATTTTAAATTATTTTTTGCATAGCTCACATTTTGGTTTCTGTTTATATTCCTAGTATAATACTCTCTTTGGTTGTGTATGCTATTTTCCCTGTGCTCTACACGATCTCAACAAATCATAATAAGTAAGAAAAATTACATTTGTCGAGTACACTAACCAAGATTTAACCGTTTTTCTATCGAGCTTTAGAATGTTTTTTTGAGACTATTTGTTTTTGGAGCACATTTTTTTTGGTAGGCACATAGTTCAACGCAGAGCTCCAATAACAATAACACCCCCACTTGATTTCATAATTGACACTAACTCATTTGGTTAAAATTTACTTTATTTAAGAAGTCTTGATTTCAAATCTCTTTTAAAGTTACTTTTTGAAAATGTTAATACAATCTTAAGTTATTTCACAACTTTATTGTAAAGCGTATTTCACTTGTCATATGATTTCACTTGTCATATGAAATTGAATCACTAAAAAATAACTTTAATATTTCTTTTAAAGTTATTTTTGCATGCAACTTTCATTTATAAAGTAGCTTTATTGTAAAAGTGATTCTCACTTGTTTTATAAAAGGGTCTCACTCCATGAATTAATCTATTTGTAAAATTGAGCTTACATGAAAAACTAGAAAAGGGAGATTTTTTTTAATCATGTATCATCATGTGGGCCAATCTCTACTTGTCACATGGCGCTTTGCTAGCATTAATTCCTTTTTTGAAAATAACACAACTTTTAGATTTGAAGTCCATTTTCAGTGCCTTTTCTAAAAACAACCTACTTTTTCAATATTTTTCTATCTAGATAGTCAAATTTAGCTTTTGAAATTGTGGAAATTATGATGTATATTTGCAACTTCTTATGAAGTTTTAATCAAAATTACAAGACACAAACCTACTCTACTGATCTGTGGACATTAATTCATAATTTAGAATAAAATCCTAGACATGAAATAAGAAATCACACACATGCAAATAGTATTTTTCTTGGGGAAAAAATATGCTAAAAGCCCCAATGCATGTGTGCATGAATCTAATGAATAGAGATGTATTAACATTTCTTTGCTCAACTGAACACAACCTGAAAATGCACAACCTATCTCTATTCTCACTAAGAAGCTCTGAACCAAACTTAGTTAATCTTTTCTTCTGCTTGAGCCCTTATTTCCTTGCACAAGTCCTTGAGAAATTAGGCTATTATTTAGGAAATTCCTCAAATTGATTGCGAAATTACTCAGGGTTGATCATTAGACTGCATGCAACCCCTGTACACTCAATACTAGTTTACAACTAATGTTACACTACCTTGGAATCTCCACCACAACTGGGGAACTCAAATTCTCTGTATGCACTAGCTATTTTGGGTTGATTGATTAGTTAACTAGATGATCACTGAGTTTGACAGAAGTCCCACTGCACCACTGACCTTCCACTAGTTCCTCCAAAAGTTGGAACTAGTTTAACTGAAAACAACTTGAGATAACTAACCTTGATTACTACAAATTAGATCACACATGCCTAACTGAACTCTAACTCCTCCAACCCAAATTTACTGAGTAAACTGGGTGACACAAGCCATGTCACACAAGTTAACTACATCCAAGTTTTTTGTTGATGTGGAAATTTGTTTTTTTCTCAATTTAATCAAGGCAAAATCAAATTGAGAATTCCTTGCTGCATTTTTCAACACTCCCACTTAGCAAGAAAGGGATTATCAACCGTCTGTATTCTGCACCTGTGGAACTCAAACTTCCCTCTTGAAAAGGCCTTTGTCAAAATGTTAGCATCTTGTTCCTCTGTCGGAATGTACTACAACAATATTATCTGCGTCTACACACAGACTCGTAAATGGTGATACTGAATATCTATATGCTTGGATTGATCATGAAAAACATGATTCTCAGAGAGCTTGATGCAACTCTGATTATCACAGTAGATCACAGTTGGATCCATCATCTGACCAAACAATCCAAAAAGTATCTTTCTCATCTAGATCGCCTCACATATTACTTGACTTGCAACCATGCATTACGATTATTCCTTCCTGCTATATTAGGAAACCACTACGGACCTGTTAATGGTCTGAAATGACTTCATCAACATTGGGGAAAACCATCCAGTTTGGGTCCCAATTAGACCCTTTTTCGTTTGGAATAGTGGTTCCGACTAGAGTTATAGGACCAATTTCCCTTGAATAAAACTTACAAGAAATGAGAGTAGATGATGTCAATATTAATGTATTCTAATAACTAAATAATAAATTATTACAAACTATAATAACACCCAGGTAAGCTGAAGACATATGTGCTAAAAGGATGTCGCAATTAACATAACAATGTAGATTATTCCGAAGTCATGATAATAATTCAATGAAAGTAAATTAATTTAATGAAAGCATCACATATGTTACGATATCTTGTTGTTCACAATATGAATCAAATTTCAATCTAGAATATCAATAGTGATCACGAAGCACTGAGAAACACACATATATATTTGAAAAAAAAAATATAATTTTTTTTGAAAGAAAACACAAAAAAAATAGGATAACAGTACTCGATAAACTATAGATCTGCTCATCTTGGGAAATGCAAGCGGTTCAAATTATATTAAGAAAAATTTAAAATACAATAGTGTAATTTCAAGTCCTTTCTTTTTAAAATTCAGAACCCTTTCTCCTTCTCGGAGAAGAAATATATATTCTTAATACAAAAGATAAAATTAAACTCTACCACAAATATCTGAACATAAATAATAGTAAAAAGGTAGTCTGAAAGTAGTTACAACAACTTCTAAGCTTGGGATGAGGACCGTGCAATAGTAAGTTATCACAATTTGTAGATATCTAACAAACTGGTGAGTTATGGGGGATGATTTGGCTTGACTCTCATATGACGGTGAAAATGACATTCTTCAGTGATGGTAGCATATGAGAAGTGGAACTTGAGACAAATTGGAGTACCAACCATTGAATATGTGGCTTTACTCGAAATTGCCAATGACATTCTAGATCAAGTTTAGATAACAGTTCAATCCTCTCTTCCATTTTTGTACTCTGTTCTTGCTAAACTTTCAGTAACATCTTGGCATCTGGTAACGAATCCTCAGAACAGTTGGAAATGAGATTTGATTGCAATAACATATCATTGAATGTCTAATGATGGAGTTGGAGAGACTTTGAGCTTCGCTTATAACAACCTCAACTTGTTCAATACTAATTTCCCACTCTCTAAACATTATTATCTTTTGGAATTCATTAGTTTTGGGTAGATTTGTAGCTCTACCTACTTCACTTTCCTCTCAAGTTATAAAATTAGAAATTTGCTTGTTTACTTCTTCAAAGTAATTCGTCATATCAGACAATTGACCTACAAGAGAACTGGTAGTTTTACATTGATCTTGGATCATCATAAGCTTGTTAAAAAAGAGTTTATGTTGATATTGTTTGAGCATAACATTTAATTCTTTAGCCTCTTTCTTGAATTCTGATGTTTGAGGATTGTCATATAATTTCTCTATTCTCTTCGAAATTTCTTTTATTTGATCATATTTCATCTGCATCTCTTTATCACGTTGTACCTTCATGGAGTCAAACTTCTGGAGTAGCTCTGACATTTGGTTCTGTCATTGCTCATTAATTTTTTGTTACTCAACATCTAGAGTTTTCTCCAGTGAGATAATTCTTTCCTCTTTCTTCTTAAGAAATTATTGAACTACTATAGCTTTATCTATAGTTGCTGAAGCACATGCACCTATAAATTGAGTTAGCTTTCCTAACTCTTCGACTAGCATTGCAGAAGAACCTTTCCATAGGATTTCAAAATAGGATAGCTTGTTGGACACTAATGCCTAAGATTGATCCAATTTTCTTTTGTTTCTTCCCCTTTTTACCACAACCTTGTGCTGAGGACTATAGAAAATGTCTAACGGAGGATTCTCTTCAATATTCAGAACAACTTTTCAGGTAGGAAAAGTAGGAATAATCTCAATGTCTTTTTGATCTTGGGTATAGGATTTATCAACAATTTCCTTTGTCTCGATATTTTTCTCAGGATTCTTAGAAGTACTTTGAACACCATCTTGTTGTGAAGTTGTTACAATATAAGGAACTTTATTTTGTTTTTTATTCTTTGGAATAAGAGTCATGCTAAACTCTTTCCATTCCTCATTCAATTTAGGATTAAATATTAAATACTTTGTCTAGGATGTAGAAGAAATATCAATGACTTCTGGCTAATTATGAGGAGGAAGCACTGATTGTGAAGAGCATTCAGGATAAACATTGGAAACTCATGAATTCTCTAGGATTAGCTTTAGAAAATCTAGAGGAAGATTTTCTATTTTGGAAGCTCTGTATTGTATAAATCTAGTTTTCTCCTTAGAGGTCAATTGTGTTTATGCTCACTGAAGGACTGAAGCATAAGATGAGGACTATTCAAATAAGTCATCCAAGTTATCAGGATCATTGAGAAACTGTCGAAGGTTTTGAAAAATAGTGAAATTATTTACCGCAACACTAGGATCATATTGTCTGTTGGGCACAATAGGTAAATTAAGGGTCTGAATGGCTAGAATTTCTTTCTCAGCATGGCAATAATTCGCCAAGGAAAATATGCCAAATTTAACAGGAAAAGTAGGCCATATCTTTTTATTTGATTCCTTGAATGTCTCAGTGATACCATAACCCACTATTTGATATGCTACCTCCTTTCTTACTTATATTATCTGGGATGAACAAGGGAAAAACATGAGGTTGAGAAAGGCTGCCATAATTTCTAATATAAGTGAACAATTCCTCCCCAAACCATTCTTTGACCTTCCGAAGGTCATCTATGGCTTCTTGAGACATTTGAGGTGGCTTAGACCAAAAAATAATTTCATAAATCAGAAGCATCACTCTATGACAAATTTGATAAAAATTCTCATAATATTTAGATTCCCGTAGGACATCATGATAAATTTGAATGGGCTTTGGACCTTGAATGGTCCATTTCCAGCCCATGGTAGGAAATTCCATTGTAAAACACATGGCATCCATGATATAAGCAAACATGTAGAAAGGGGGAACCTTCTTTTTAGAAACAATTCTAGCACACCGGAAAGATAAGACATGTGTAGCTAAATCATCTAACAAAATAGTGGCCCAATCAAATATAAATCCTTCTATCACACCATCCATTAAAGGTACTCGAGTGTCTGGAAACTTCGACACATTAGGTAGTGCATGCAACCGATAAATCATAGTTGCAACTCGGGAAAACAAAGAAGCAAGGGAATCGATTGAGTACTTATCACTTTCCTCGACTTTATATTTATTAGGGTCTTTTCGCCACTGTCAAATTTGTTTCGAGAGGTGTCCATTCTCCTTTTTAAAGGCTTCAACATATTCCTTGTTATAAATACATTGATGATCGGGCAATAGATACATTCTTTACAAATCCTTACTCGCAAAAGAACTAATCATTGTTCCCTTCATGATTTGTATATGTCTCTTAGAAATATCTATATTTTTGACCACCCATCAAACCATATTTGTATACAACATTAATCTTGGTCTCGCTGCAATCCGCTTTTTGAAATGGATTGAGAAAACTGAAACGAAATAAATGTAAAACATTTATTTACCAATATCACATTTAAATCATCTAAGTGAAAAGACAATGAGCCATGTGAAATTTACCACATCAAATTTCGGAGAAGAGATGTGAGAGGGAATTAGAAATAATCAAACGATATTATACTTTTCCAAAATAAAAAAGGTCCAAAATGGGAAACTCCAAAACACAAAGGCTCTCAGGAAAATTTTCGAAAATTTATTTTTTTGGAAGTGTTATAAAATAGCAATTACGAAATGCAAGGTCTCAATATGGAACAACCCGATACATAATTTTTCAAACATAAAGGGAGGGGCTTTAGGGATTGAAATTTCGGAGAAAATATATTATAACATCTTATAAAAGGTTCCAATAAAAACATCCCAATGGCATTTGATTTAACTCATAATGTGGGAATATTACTTCCAAGATTTAAATGTATTATCGAGAAGTGATAATCCAGAGAGAAATTTTGTATCGTTTTATGAAAAGGCTCTGATAAGGAACTCCGAATCATATGTACTAATTATGATGATTGATTTCAAACTCATTTTAAGACTCATCTTTTCATGTATTATTATTAAATATAAATTTAAAGTGTTTTTTTTAAACCAAGAAAAATCA
The DNA here is from genome assembly GCA_000404065.3 of Pinus taeda. Lineage (NCBI taxonomy): Eukaryota > Viridiplantae > Streptophyta > Pinopsida > Pinales > Pinaceae > Pinus > Pinus taeda. Next base: position 15,614 of record APFE030217721.1, on the reverse strand, counting down.
AAGGGCCCCCATTACTTATTATGTTTTAAAAGTAAATAACAATGGGGTTGTTGTTTGCTACAACAATTGACGATGTACTGGGCAAAACAATTATCTCTGAATAAATTAATGAAATTAAAAAGAAAAGGGAATAAATATGAAAATATCAGAATGCTATAGTTTAGGTTTTATATATAAAAAATTCTCTAAAGAAATAAAAGATAAAACTTCACAACCTTTCATGCTGAATGACTTACTCTATCTCTGATAGCCAATTTTTCATGTTAGTTATAATGATGAGGCAAAAGCTATTTATAATTTTTTCTTTAAGATAGACTTCGATGTCATAGGTAGTGCCATTGCTGCCATCAGACATCCATAACCTCGATAGGGTTACCTTTTAACTACATAAATACCAATATCCCATCCACTAGTAAAGATTTTAGAGGTATTTATTTCCTTTTTATATTTATTTCTCCTTGAAATTCATTGCCTTGGTTTGGTGACTATATATTGAAAATTCCATTCATGTTGGAATATAATCCTAACATCTACATTTATTTTTTAGCCTAAGTATCCTTGACTTAGCCACATGCACTAAAAATCATGTTCATATTTGGTTTTTGGTAAACTAGCTTGGTGAACCAACTTCCCCTTGTTTTTTGTCTTTAAAGGCTTAATATTATGGAAATATTGGTCCAACCACTTTCCTAAACCATTTAGACATCTACGTGCATGTTCACACCTAACCACAACTCATCCACTTGAGTTATTTGAGGATTGGTGCCCCACATGAGGATTCCCCCTTAAATCAAGGGATTTGGTCCCCCAAACCATTTTAGCATGTTTTAAAGTTTCCTTCCTTGGGAAATGCACCCCTCCTCATGTTTTCCTCATGGCTCATAGTTGGCATAGGTTGTCTTGAGTCATTGTTGCTATTTTAGGCCTCCCTTTAGCTTTTCTTAGTCTTTTCTAGTTTTTAAATAGTTTTTTCCTAGTTTTCTAGATTCAGCAATTTCTATATAACCACCTCCCTTTGGGATTATAGGTTTGGTTGCTCATGTATTAATATTGTTAATTAATTTAATACATTGATTTTATGGAGCAAATTCTTTCTCTCCTCTCTTGAATATCAACAAACTACTTGTGTTTAATTTAACTAGAATTCTAGATCTATCGAAGTTTCTGCAAGAATTCTACATGGTATCAGAGCTAGTTTGAATCTAGTGGATTGTACACGATTTTATTTGCAGATATAGATCATTAGGAGGCACAAAAAGTAGCAATGGATCATCTCTCTCAGCTCACAAAACTCATTCTAAATCCTTTCAATTACTTCGAAATGAAGACAGAGATCACTCTGCTCCTCCGAAGCAAAGGGTTTTACAGGGTAACAATGGGAACAGAGAATGAACTGACTTCTGTAGCGAAGAAGATCAAATATTTCAATAAATTAGATGAAGCAATTGGGCTGATATGCCTACCAATTTCCATAGAACTCCTCTTTCATGTCAGCGGAGCCACTACTCCCAATGCGGTCTGGACTACATTGGAAGGACTATTCGGCAAGCTGGATGAAATGAGAGTGCATCAACTGGAGAATGAATTCATATCCCTCAATCCAACTCATTCAACAACCTGCAAGAATACTTCACCAAGTTTAAATCCGTCCTCATTGAACTTGATGCATGTGGAGTCAAGAAAGAGGAATATCAACTCATCCTTTTGATTCTCTCGAAATTAGGCCTTGAATATTCCATATTTGTATTGTCTTTTCAAGCATCTAAATTGACTTAGGAAAAATGGAAAATGCCTCCATTGAATGACTTCATTACAACATTGACTCAAGAGCAAGCTAAGTTAGTCCAATTGGGCGCCATCAAGCATTCAAAGAACCAAGCACTTGCGGCTACTGATGCTCCAAAGAGTATTGGAAGAGTCAAGCAAAAAGGGAAGGGTAAATTTAATGAATCAAGGAAGGAGAGACCCGTACAATCTTCAGAGAGCTCTTATTTGCCTAAGGGTAAGAAGAAGAAGGAAAGAACACTTTGCAGCTACTATTCCAAAGGTTTTCATCCCAAAGAAAATTGCATGAGGAAAACAATTGATGAGATGGCTAAGCAATTGCAACAACACAATCTCACCGTGCCTGAGAATGCAAAGAAGAGGATGATAATAGAACGGGAGATGGGAGAGGGAGAGCACGAGATGGTCATGCTTTAATGGTTGTCACATCCACTCTATCAGCTTGGATCCTTGATTCAGGTGCATCGAACCATATGGCTGCATCAAAAGATGAATTTTCCTCCATCGAAGAAAGCACCAGATCCCCAATTTACTTGGGAGATGCCACACCCGCAAAGGTGTGTGGAGAAGGAATTGTAGACCTTGAAGGGGGCTGCTTCAAAAATGTGCTTCATGTTCCCTCACTGTCCACAAATCTTCTCTCTATATCAAATCACTCATTCCGGATCTAGAAGGATGGTGGAGTTCACTCCAGACTCCGTAGTGATTACCGACATTTCCACGAGATCACAACTTGCACATGGAATTGCAAATCACGGTTCTCGTTTGTATTTCTTCTCCCACTTTGTTCCTAAATCTATTAGCACTGTATTTATGTCACAATCTAATGATATCAATAGGTTATGGCATGAAATATTTGTCCATCTAAACTATAAGTACTTGCATCAACTCAGTAAGGAAAACATGGTAGAAGGATTGCCTGTTATTAAATTCACAAGTGGTGTATGTCAAGGATGCATTCTTGGAAAGCATCTGGAGCAAAAGTTTGACAAAAGGAAGGCACAGAGAGCTTCTCACCTCTTGGGATGATTCATAGTGACATCATGAGCCCATTCCCGTAGCCTTCAATCAGTAAGGCTTGATATTTACTCACCTTCGTAGATGTTTTCTCTCGCTTTACTTGGGTATTTTTTTCTGAAAGATTGGAAGTATTTGAATGCCTTACAGAATTTAAAGCACTTGGTGAGAATGAGTCTAGGTGTAAGATTAAGATACTCCGTACTGATAATGTTGGGGGGGGGTGGTATGTCAACAAAGATGTGTAGTATTTTGGTATTGATGTAGGTATACAACTACAACACACAGTACCATATACACCACAATCTAAGTCACCGGATTCGTCCTAAACCCCCTGCGAATCCCGAATCCAGCGAATCCGACACGATTCGGTACGGATTCGTGTCCAAATCACAGGACACGTTGTGTCCGAGGGCGTGTCACGATTTTCAGGGGCGTGTCGCGATTTTAGGACACGTGTTCGGTTCCCAGGACTCGCTAAGCTCACTGCGGGAAAGAAAAGGACGTGTTTTCTCATTAATATTTTCATTTGGCAAGTGATTTGTGCTATTGCAGCAAGGAGTAGAGCATTTTGGTAGCTTCATGATCAAATCTAGGCCCTAGTATTGATATGCTATTCATGGTAATGTTAAATTCTTAAAGTAAAAGTGACATTCTCCTTAATCTTCATTTTCATCCTTTTACTTTAATTTTTAACATTACCATGAAATGACTCAGGATATTTGGGAGTGGTTCCGGCCTCATTAGATTTCATATGGAGAAAGTAAAATTTTAGGTTTCATTCAAAATCCAGTAGACTTATTAGTTTTTCAGGATTTTAGGATTAGGGGATTGCAATGTTTCCATTGAATTTTGTCATGTATTAGGGTATGGAACTCGTATTTAATCAAGAGCACCAAACCAAGAGCTTCTGAATATGTCGCTCCCGCTCCCGTTTTCGCTCCTGCTCCCCACTTTCACTCCCGCTCCCAAGTAACACTGTTCCTAATGATATGGGTCTGGACACCACTGTTGAGTTGGCATTGGCCAACATGGATCTCAATGATCCAGTGCTAGACCCTGTTAGATTTGATGACTTAGAGGGGTCAACCTCCATACCAACAGATGTAGAGGCGACTATGGATACAGGGGAGGAGGAGGATGTAGAGGAGAGTAGTGGGGACCATGATGATGGGGACAGTGATGCTGATTGATGCCTTGAGGCTTGTATACCTGTAGTTGTTTTATATTTTCTATTTCTATTTGCCATTGGCATTGCACCAACACCAACTATGTAACACATTTTGATTTGATGAGTTAATGAGAAAACTACAATTGTCAGTGTGTTTATCTTACTATCTTGTAGTTGTAAGTTGTCTTTCAGTTATGAATTATGAATCATGATTTAATTTTTTAATAGATTTATCATTTATGTGACCAGTACCACTGACGTTTATTTGAATTTTGTATGTACTCTACATGCTAATAGCTATAGATGAAGATCTATGTTTGAAATCAATAAATTTGTATCATTAATTAAAATTTGTGTAAGAAATATGATAATATCTAATTTTTAATATATATATATTATATATATATATATATATTATATATATATATATAATATATATATATATAATATATAATAAAATAATATATAACGTGTCCTGTTCCGGGGGGTCAGCGCGTCCAAATCCGACACCACGAATCTCAAATCCTACGTGTCCCAAATCCCTGTGTCAGTTGACTTAGACCACAATAGAATGGTGTCACGGAAACGAAAAACCGATCATTAAAAGAGATGGCCAATTGTATGCTATAATCCAAATCATTAGCTCCTAAGATATGGGTTGAAGCTATTAATTATGCAACATACATTCAGAACCACATTCCTCACAAAGCACTCAAAGGCACCACTCCATTTGAATGTTGGACTGGTAAGAAACTGAAAGTGTCACACTTTCACATTTTTGGTTCACGAGCATGGGCTCACATTCCGACATATAAGAGGAAGGCTTTGGAGCCTCAAAGTGTTGAATGTATCTTTGTTGGATATCTTGATAATGTCAAAGGATATATATTGTTGGACTCTCACACTGAAAAGTTCCTTGTAGCTCGAAGTGTGAAGTTTGGAGAAGAATCACTACATGATTTTTCAGTAGACCCTGCCGAGGAATCGCTTGTTGGCACTGGAGGAGGTGTCCGAAACTTCTTTGATAACTTTAGAGCAGCGATTAGAGAAGCCTATTGTTTTTGATTCAGAGGATGAGGAGCAGATCATGGCTTCTCCAACTTAGTTTCCAACTTGGGCAGAGAAAACCCTGCAAGATGCGGGTGAACTAGTCGGTGATCCTGCGGATGCAAGAAGGACTAGATCACAGTTTTTTGGGGCTCCTCAAGCCCTGGCTACCACCGAACCATTGCTTCCCATACATTGCTATCTGACACTTGGTTCAGATCCAAAATCACACTCTGAGGCTGCTGGAAACCTACTTTGGGAGGCTGCCATGGATGAAGAGTACTTTGCTCTCATGGAAAAAAACACGTGGGACTTGGTTCCACTTCCGAAAGGAAGAAAGGTTGTTCGATGCCAATGGATCTATCAAACAAAGATTAATACAGATGGTGAGATCAACAAGTACAAAGCTTGACTTGTTGCAAAAGGATACTCACAGGTACATGGCATAGACTACACAGAGACATTTGCACCTGTTGCAAAAATGGACTCCATTCGACTAGTTTTCGACATTGCTGCTTCTCGAAGAAGGGAAGTTCATCACATGGATGTGAAGAGTTCATTTCTTCATGGAGATATCAAGGAGGAGATATATATGGAGCAGCCATAGGGATACATTCAGAACTCTTCCCTCGTTTACAGATTAAAGAAATCTTTTTATGGCCTAAAACAGGCTCCCAAAGCCTTGTATGCAAAGATGGATTCTTTCCTGCTTTCCATTGGATTCATTCGATGCAAATCTGATTCGAATGTGTATTTTATGCAACATGATGATTCCCTTTTGCTGATAATACTTTATGTAGATTATTTACTGATGACAGGGAACCTTACCTCAGCTATTGATTCGACAAAATCAACATTGCATGATCCATTTCCCATGACAGATTTGGGACCGTTGCACTACTTTCTTGGTCTTGAAGTTTCTCAGTCTACTTCAGGGATCAAGATGGCATATTCTAAGTATGCATAAGATCTACTTGTCCGATTTCAGATGACAGAATGCAAGCCAACAACATCTCCCTTTCTTTGCAGGATTAGATTTGAGGATGTGGGTACTACACCTTTGGTGGACAGTACACTGTATCGATAGTTGGTTGGGAGTTTGTTGTATCTTACTCACACCCGACCTGATATATATTTTGCAATAGGAGTTTGTTCTAGATATATGCAGGAGCCCCATGAACTTCATTGGAAAGCTGCAAAGAGAATCCTTAGATATGTGAAAGGTACTTCCAATTTTGGTATCTTTTATGCTGCTGATTGCCCACTTTCACTGATTAAGTACACAGATTTTGATTGGGATGGTGATGGTACAGACCGCAAGTCCACATCTGGTTATGTTTTCAACTTTGGTTCAGGGCCTTTTTGCTAGTCTATCAAGAATAAATCCACGATTGCTTTATCTATAGCCGAGGCAGAGTATAGAGGTGCAGTGAATGCAACTTCATAGGTTGTTTGGTTGCCGAGGCTTCTCTCCGAGTTTGGTATTTAGTATCCACTTCTGACTGTCATATTTTGTGACAACCAGGGGTCCATTCAGATATCGATTGATCTAGTTTAGAGGCAGAGGACCAATCACATCGAGATTCACATGCATTACATCCGCAAGTTGATCCGTGACCGAGTCATATCACTGCAGTACTGCTCCTGAGCAGCAGGTTGCAGACATCTTCACCAAGTCTTTCATTGAAAAGAAATTTTCAAAACTAAGAGCTGTGCTTGGAGTGGTGGAGACAGTTGAGTAGGCCCTTCTGGCCACTTAGCCCTTTTTCCCCCTTTTTTTTTTTTTTTTTTTTTTTTTTTTTTTTTTTTTTTTTTTTTTTTTTTTTTTTGGGGGTGGGTTTCCACGAGGTTTTCCATCTTTCTTCATTTATGGAGGATCTTTTATTAATTGTACCTGAGTACCTAACATGGAATCTTGGTCGGGACTCAATTTAGATAAGTGAGTTAGGAATGGGGGGGGGGGGGGGGGGGGGGTGTGTGTTGGAATATAATCCTAACATCTACATTTATTTTTTAGCCTAAGTATCCTTGACTTAGTGACATGCATTAAAAATCATGTTCACACTTGGTTTTTGGTAAACTAGCTTGGTGGACCAACTTTCCTTTGTTTTTTGCCTTTAAGCGCTTAATATTATGGAAATATTGGTCCAACCACTTTCCTAAACCATTTAGACATCTATGCGCATGTTCACACCTAACCACACCTCATCCACTTGAGTTATTTGAGGATTGGTGCCCCACATGAAGATTCCCCCTTAAATCAAGGGATTTGGTCCCCTGGACCATTTTAGCATGTTTTAAAGTTGCCTTCCTTGGGAAATGCACCCCTCCTCATGCTTTCCTTGTGGCCGATAGTTGGCATAGGTTGTCTTGAGTCATTGTTGCTATTTTAGGACTCCCTTTAACTTTTCTTAGCCCTTTCTAGTTTTTTACTAGTTTTCTAGATTCGGCAATTTCTATATAACCATCTCCCTTTGGGATTAGAGGTTTGGTTGCTCATGTATTACTATTGTTCATTAATCTAATACATTGATTTTATGGAGCAAATTCTTTCTCTCCTCTCTTCAATATCAACAAATTAGTTATGCTTAATTTAACTAGAATTCTAGATCTATCAAAGTTTCTCTAGGAATTCTACAATTCACAAGTAGTAACGATAATGAACCAGCCAAAACGTGATGATACCTCTTGTCTTACAACTTTTGGCTATAAGCCACTACCTGGCTTGGTGACCAGATTTGGTAATGTCAATACCAATAGTACCCATGATAATGGCAAGATGGCTCTTAATGACCCCTATCTTTCAAGTTTAATATATATATATTATATTTTAATAATTTATATTATATATATATAATTATATATTTTTATTTATTTATTTATTTTTTATTTTTTTTTTTTTTATTATTATTTTTATTTATTTTATTTTTTTTTATATATATATATATTATATATATATATATATATATATATATATCTTTTTTTTTATTATTATTTTTTTAATTTATTAATTCATTTATTATTTTCTTTTTATTAATTTATTTATTTTTTTTAATTTTATTATTTTTATTTTGTGTAAAGACTAAATTTATTAAAGGAAAATAAAAATAAAATTACAAGGAGGTCGAAACCTCGGAAGAGAAGATCTGCATGCTTTCAGCCTAACAAAACTGTCGCATGATTGGGAGGACCAGTTACAGTGTACAAAGAACCAAACATAGGAGCCTGAATACAGTGATAAACCTAAAATGAGAGTCAACCCCTATGAAGTTGTCACAACCAACAACAAAAGACAAAATTCTATCCAAATCAGCAGTAGAGCCCCAAACTGCCAGACCACAAGGGCAGAGAACCAGACAACCAGGCCACATAGACAAAACCAGATCCACAAAACCCGAATCATTTGAAATTGACAGAGTGAGCCAAAATAGAATTCAGGGAGGACACACAAGGGATCCATGTGGTGTTACATGACCACATCCTGGTCCAACTGCTCCTCCACAACAGGACATTCATTGCCATACCAGATATCGTCGCCCTTCGCCTTGTCACCAGCCCCGCTGCCACCTGGAGGATCCGACGTCGGAAGCATTTCGCATGAACTTCCTTCTATGGCAACTGAAACAGAGGCCCCCTGGGGGCTGCCACCTGGTGGCAAAGTGACTCCAAGAGCCTCCTCTTCGACATGCAGTTCGCCACGCTTGTTGGCCTTACCTTCATCTTCCAGCTTATGCTCGTTGCCGTGGCTGCCCGCAATTCTGTGACCACCCTGAGATGACTTCGCCATAGTGCACACTGTATCTTGAGGCTGAGCCTCTTGCTCAGAGAAAATAATGGTAATATTTGCTGTGATAATAATCTTGTTAAGACTGCTCTGGAACTCAAAATGAGTAGTCTGGAGAGAATTATGTGGGAAAGGTCTGCGTGAAGGGCTAGACAGAGGCGAATTGGCTTGAGAGGAAGGCTGAGAGGTAGGGGGCATAGGTTGATCAGAAGAGTGAGGGGGCTGAGAATGCCCATGACCACCACGGCTCTCACCATGACGGCTCCGCATTCTATGCCGGACCATTGCCAGCCTGCGAGTGGAAAATTTAGCAGAACAGGTAACAGTGGAGGGGAGACGAGACAGCCGGAGGATAAACCGAGCGAGAAACATGGAATAGGGTTGAGCAAGGGATAAGGAAAGCTGAATTCCAACATCCAGAGCCCTTAGGAGCCAAACACTAACGGCTGAGATAGTTCTGCCGCAAAGAAACTCTAGATGAAATGGGCAAAGGCAGGAGGCCAAGGAGCGAACAGTGGAAAGAAAGGCCGAATGCACCATGAATAAAATCGCAGGGGCCTTGTGACATTCGAGGTGAGCCATTAATTCGACCTATAGGCCGACTTGTATTCGCATTATGTGAACCAGCTTGAGCCTAACGCAAGCTTGGAGAAGAGCGCGAAACAGCAGCTGGCAAGACCACGCGCCGACGTCATTAAATGAATCCATTAATTGACACTTGATTCACTCGCATCCGGGTCAAGTTTAATATTTTTAAATTACACTCTAAAAATATTTAAGTAATGGATGGGGAGGTAATTTTTATCCTCAAGAGCTGTGGATGACATTTATAGTCATAAGATGCTAAACTTTTTCATAACCTTTACTTATTTTAATAACTGTTTAAATTTATGGATGATCATAAGACAAAATAACCCCTTTTAAAGAATGGTTTACAAAATTATAAAATTATTTAGATAAGAGACTCTAATATTCATGAAATTCTGAAAAATAACATAATAATCAATTTCTCGGTTATTTTCCTTTTAAAGATGAATTTCATAAAAATGATCAGAGAATACTAATACATATACCCAAGTGCAAAATCCAAAGAATAACTTTCAACAAACTAACTAGCAGACAAGTTGATTTTTACATATGATTATTTACATATTTACAAAATAGCATGAATTTAAAGAAAATATCCTTAAGGATAAGCTCATTTATGAGAAGGGGTTCCCTCCTACCCTGTAAATCTTGAAGAATAAAAGTAGATGGGCCAAGTTTTTCAACAATCTGAAATTGTCCTAGCCACAATTTATGAAATTTTGTGTGCTTACCTTTTTCCTCATGAGATTTGTTCCATTTCACTACAAGATCACCAACTTCAAAGATTTTATTTCCAGTTGAGCTTGCATCAAACCATGATTTAAGCATATTTTCATGTTTATCATAAGTATGTTTTTCCTTATCCCTCCCATCTTCTAATTTCAGTAATTGAGTTAATCTTAGTTGAAAATAAGAAAATAGTTGTTCCTCAATAGATTGAACAAGGGCTAATGAAGGAAAAGCAACATTAGGGGCCAATACAACTTCTTTGCCATATACTAAATAGTAAGGTGAAGTTCCCAAGGAAGCTTTATGAGTTATCTTGTTTGCCCACATAGAAAAATATTAAAGCTTTTATGCCAATTCTTTTGGTTTCCATGTATAATTCATTTTATAATTCTCAAGAGGTTTCTATTAATACATTCTTCCAATCCGTTCCCTTGGGAATAATAATTTACAGAGTATTTAACCTTGAAACCTCATTTTAATGCAAACTCAGTTATCAAGTTACTAGAAAAATAGGAAGTATTATCAAACATAAGAGAACTTGGAAGGCCAAACCTGAACATGATATTCTCATTAATAAATTCAATTACAACCTCTGAATTGACCACTTTTAAAGGGATTGCCTCCACACATTTAGTAAAATATTTGGTGGCAGCGAGAATATATTTATGTTGCTTGGATGAGTGTGGAACAATCTCACCTATGATATCTAAGCCCCATTGTTCGAATGCGTTGGGTGTGTGTTATATTCTTTCCATGACTAGCCTCACACAAGGAACTACCTATGGTTTTTTGCATGGGTTTTGCACATGGTTTTGGGCATGATGGTTTTTTTCAAAATGTATCTTGTAGATATGGTCAAGGGAACTATGGTGATGTTCTAATATAGGGTTAATGGATTAGGGTTTAAGAATGCTTGACCATGTATATTTATGTGTTGTAACATTGAAAGGAATATAATGAAAAATCAATCCGGTAGTCTCAGTTTTGGGATCTAGGAGAAAATATCTGTGTATATCTGTTTTATGTTTTATGTTCTCGGCATTGTTTATTTTCCATTTTTTAGAATTCGTATGCAAGTAATTTCTGTACAGGGTTAAAACCTACAAAATGGTTGTTTAATATTCACTAGTTGTAATGATAAAGATACTTTCTTTTCTTTTCTTGAAGTAATCTAACATATTTTTCATTTTCCAACATATGCATGAGGCTATTTGAATAAGGTTGGTCAATAATATCGAGCATGGAGAATTTTATGAGTAGTAGTATATCCACTATAATGTGTATCCACTAGCCCATGATGCAATTCTTGCAAAGCTTTTTCAACTTCAAAATTTTCAAGACATCTAAGCACAACTATATCATAATTCTTTTTGAATAAAATACCATATATAAGTTGATATTGATTTTCTTTCAGCCTCAATGCCTTTTCTTTTTATAATCAAGTTCAATTGGTGTATAACTATTCTTTAAATAGAAAATAAGATCAACATACCAGGATTCAGTGTCAACAAGACATACCTCTGAAACTTCAACATTTTCACCGGTATTAGCTTCAGTTGTATTGTTAGATGCACTAGCTACTAATTTACAAAAATCTTGACTTCTAACAATTTTAGCTGGTTTGATTTCTAGGTCATATTCTTGTAATGATGTGACCCAATTGGTTCTTTTCTCACCCAAATTCCCTTTTAATAAGTAATTGCTTAAGAACTAGGAATGGTACAATTAATTTTGTATGAGAATTTAAAAAAAAGGGCCTAAAATGTTTAATTGATTTCAAGACTACAAAAGATTTATTTCCAACTTCTAAGTAATTCAATTCTTCTCCTTGTAATGTTGAACTATAGAAAGCAAAAAGAGGCTTCAACTTTTTCTTGATTCATTTGAGTCAAAATTGCTACATATGAGTGATCTAAGGCAAAAGTATACAAAAAAAATGCTCTAGAATAATCAGGAGAAGATAATGAAGAGCATCAATAATAGCCTATTTAATGGATTCAAGAGATGTTTTCTCAACTTACCCACATTTATAAATCGCTTTCTTTTTAATCATATTTTGAAGAGGCATAACAATTTGAGAGAAGTCAACAACAAAACGTTTAATGAAATTAATTTTCCCTAGAAATTATTGCATTGATTTTTTATTATGGGGGCAAAGGAATTTCTGAAATGGCTTTAACTCTTTCAGGATCTCTAGTAATTCAATCTTTTGAAATAATAAATCCCAAAATATTTCCTTTGGTTAAAGCAAAGAATGATTTATTAGGATTAAGTGATATTCCAAACTTCCTACATCTTTCAAAGATATGCTTAAGGTCATGAATATGGTTGTTCCTTATGTTAGAATAAATTGTGATATCACCTAAGTAAACAACTACTGATTTATTAATCAAACCTCTGAAAGCTATTTCCATGGCTCTTTGGAATGTTGCTCCAACATTTATCAGACCAAACAACACTTTTTGATATGCAAAGTTCCCCATTTGGTTCTGACTGTTGTCTTCAACCTATCTGCAGGGTGAACAAGAACTTGGTTATAACCAGAAAACCCATCTAAGAAAGACATCAATTCAAAATCTGCAAATAATTATAAAATTTGTTGCATAGGAGGTAACAAGAAATTGTCCTTCTCAGAGGCTCTATTTAGATTTCGAAAATCTATGTAAATTATAATATCTCCATTCTTTTTCCTAACAAGAACTAGGTTTGATACCCATTTGGAATGTCTATCTAGAAAGATGATTTTAACCTTAAGTAGTTTATTCAATTCAGTTTTAAACTATGACACAAGGTTTGGGTGAATGTTTTTGAGATTCTGTTGTATTAGTTTAACATTAGGCAACAATGGTATTGCATGTTGAATGATAGGAGTATAATAAGTCTTCATCTCATCATAACTCCAAGAAAATACATCTTTGTATTTCCTTAGTAATTTAATAAAAGATAATCTTTCGTCAGGAGAAAGTACGAGTCCTAGATTTATGTTTTGTGATTTCTCCTCAAACCCTAAATTGATGAGCTAAACCTTAAAGTACTTCTTTGAAGTTTGCAATTGGTTGGTCTTTTAAATATATCTTTCAGATCATAAAAATCTTCTAATTTCACCACAGGTTTTGGCAATGCATTTTTATCTGAGGCCTTCTTACGATTTTTATCATGTTCATGTTCATCAATAATTTGATTTGTGTATGTTCCTTTTGAAGTAAGAAAACTCAAAATATCAACATCATCATTGAACACTCCCCAATTAGTAATATTATCGGGGATAGGGGGTTGGAAAATTAATTCAATTGAAAATCGATCTGGACTAACCTCCTAAGGCAGAATGAGCTTAGAAGAAACGTTGGCTAATAAATCTGCAATGGCATTTTGGATTCTAGGGATAGGGGAGATATTAAATGCTAAAGAATGTGAGGTTAAGTCTTGGATCAAATACTGATAATGTATTAAGTGAGTAGAAACACAATGAATATTGTTTCTTACCCATTTAATAACAATTTCAGAATTACCAAACACTCTAAGGAATTTCACATCAAGACTAATAAAGTTTTGCAGTCCTTAAACTAGTGCTTTGTATTCAACCACATTATTGGTACATTCAAACTCAATTATGCAAGCAAGCATAGTTTTTTTCTCCATTTGGACTTACTAATATGCAACCAACCCCTACACCATCATTGGACTTAGATCCATTGGAATAAAGAGTCCAAAAGAAATTATTAGATTTATCTACATGTAATTCTACAATATTTACACATCTAGATGAGTCTGTTTGTGAAATTTTTTTCGATATGTGATATAACTAACTCAACAGGAAAAAGGAGAAGATTGAGTAGGAAAACTACCAAAGGCAGATTCAAAAGAATAATTACCAAGGATATTATTTGTGAAAGCTATAGGTTCATTCTCTTCATCAAGATCAGTGACCGTATATTTCATATGTTTCTCCCTATCAACTCCTATCTGATTAGGTTTACCATTATAAGGGAGCCAAAGATGAGACCAATCTATAGCGAAATAATTGTGTAACTTTTCAAATCAATCCCTACTTAGAATAAGGCCATAAAAGTCAGGAATATCTACTACCAAAATATCTAAATCTGAAATAACTTTTGATTGGAAGATAGTCTAATTAATACCTCATTCATCCCTCTTAAAACTTTAATTTTGTTCTATCAAGTTGTATTATTTTCGCAAAAAATTTCTGGGGTTTTACATTCAATTTCAAGCATACAAAGTAAGTCATGATATTAGAAGAAGCACATGAATCTACCAAACAATTGTGAATGTTTTTATTGAAAAGTTCAAAAGTTAAAAGGAAAGGGGGTGTATGTGAATTAGACTTGTCTCGTATTAAAATTGCATAAGAGGAATCCAACTTATCATAAGGGACATGAGGAGGCTTACTCTTTCCTTTGGAAACTTTAGTAGTAATAATTGTTGAAGGTAATGGAGAGGCAGTGTTGGGTCCCTATAATACTAGTGATTACCCCATTACTATTGTAGTTATAGCCCTTATTAATATTGTTGTGCCTCTATTGCCCCCATATTTTTATTACTGTGCCCCATAGAATCCCTCTATTGTTATTTTTGTGGCTTTATATTATTATTGTTAGGTTGGCTAGATTATATTGTGACTCCTTAGACTCCTATATATAGAAAGGAGGTTTTGTCATTTGAATCATCCAAGAATTGTTCATTTATGTAATGTAAAGGTGGTTGCCCCCCCGAAGAGGTTGAATTCTAAGGCATTGATCTATCTTTTCTATCTTTTCTTGAGCTGGTTTCATAACATTTGGTATCACAGCTTTGGATTCTAGGGTTTCGCTGCTCCAAACAGGTCATCGTGGCATTTTTGCTATAACTTTTTTCTGTGATGTTTGAGAAGTTGCAAAAAAAACCTATTTGAGAAGAAATCGCTCTGAATCTTGGGTCCGAATTTTAGAGCTTTTCGCGCTATATTTGTGGAGATATGATCTAAGCAAGTTGGTCTTTTTGCAGACTCCCGAATTACAAACAATGTAAACTTTGAAACGGGAACTGATACTGTTACCCATTTCGTAGAGATAGCAAAAAAATGACCCGATTTTCAAAAGTGGTGATGCAGAATACACATGTTTTTTTTAGAACATGGTTTTTGGAACTTTAATTTTTTTCATGTTCAAGGATGAAATCAAGTTTTAGAATGGCAGTGATTTTCATGCTGATTTTAAAAAGTGAGTATTCTGCATCACACCTTTTTTAAAAAAGACCTATTTTTTGACTTTTAATTTTCTAGTGTGTGAAATGTGAAAAATTATTTTCTAAATTTGATAGTTTTTGAAGTTGTCATCTTATTCATATTTTCTTGTTCTCTATCTTAATTTTTTTTTAGGGGGTTTTTATTGTTTTGCGTTTTTAAATTAGAAAGTCGATAGTTTGAATTTTAGATAATCTACATATTTATACATCCTTAATTATTTTTTCAATCCACATGAAATAATTGTTTCTAAA
>APFE030217720.1:89880-100646 GCA_000404065.3 Pinus taeda | reverse complement strand
CAACTACCCTTTTTTCTTCCAAGGGCCCAGATTAAGCAGTTGGGCTCCTTTGATTCTCTACCTATCTAAGGATCTACCAAGATTAAGCTGTTTGGACAGATTTTCATCCTCTATATTCTAAAACAGGAAATTGAAACCTAGGGAGACCAAGATTAAGCTGTTTGGACCTCCATTTAGCTGAAAATTGTACAAAACTAGAATAACTTCTCAAAATTTGGAAAGCAGTTAGATGAACTCTGAGTAGCCTTCTTTTCTTGGTGACTGTTTAGCAAATATGGAGCATTGCAGCATGCAAAGTATGACATATTTGGTCTATAAAAATGTCAATCATGAAATATGAGTAACCTGCTGCAGCAGGAGGCTAACATGTACAACTAAGGGTGTAGGGATGAGATTCATCTTAGTTATAACCTTATCTCTTGAAGGCAAATTTAACTAAGAGAACTACAAGGAAATTGTCATAGAGATTACCTCGCATCCTAGCCTGAACAAGGGAAATGACAAAAATAAAAAGTAAGGGCTTGAGCTGCTTGGAAGAGCTCCAACAGACGCACGGAAGCAAAATGAGGCAAGAATGTGGCAAGGGGGGAGATGGTTATGGCCATAACTAACCCTAGTTGATGAGAACCGTCAGATATTTGCCATGAAAATCAAAGGCTAGAATCATTGCCACATCATCCAAGTTGTACAAGCCACGTGTTTGGTGGAAGGGTCTAGAATGAGAGTTGAGGGTTCATTAAGATGTTATTAACATTAACCTAGTATTAGTGGTTGTGGAGTAAAAACCAAATTTTGGGACCATGCGCAATAACACATTATATCATTATAATATTGTATATCCTCTAGCCAACAGAAGGAGTTAAGGTTCAAAGGGAAGGTGAAATATCATATCACAAACATATATATGGAAATCAAAGTTATTAAAAAAGGGCAGGACATGGTTGAAAATTAAATACAAAAGAACTAAACCTTAATTACCTTAAAAAAAGGATTAGAAGAGCGTAACACAATTCAGAAATCATATCCACCAATAATATGAGTATTATTGAGTTAATACAACAAAAGTTATTTCTTGTGAGATAAAAAAAAATTAAGGCGTGGATGTTACAAGTGGTATCAGAGTTGAAAGTTTCACCATTGTGGCATGTTTAAGGGAAACATAAGAGAAAACCTTGATAGGAGTACATGGAAAGTGATTCCATTACATGCATTAAGTTATTCACGTATTAATTGACTTATTACTGAAGCTACCCTTATGTTAGGTGTTGAGGGGAGTTAACAGTTGTGTGGGTGACCTAAGTATAATATATGTTAATTATTAAATCATATCCTACTATTGTGGGATACTGAAACAAAGAAGAAATTCATGGTCA
The DNA here is from genome assembly GCA_000404065.3 of Pinus taeda. Taxonomy (NCBI): domain Eukaryota; kingdom Viridiplantae; phylum Streptophyta; class Pinopsida; order Pinales; family Pinaceae; genus Pinus; species Pinus taeda. The sequence continues at coordinate 99,273 of APFE030217720.1, read as the reverse complement.
GTAATAATGAGGTATATGGATAAAAAAAACAGGAGATGTATACATGTGCAAATTAAGTAAAGTATCAAGTCCTATATTGTCAAACAATTATAAAATATCAAATGGATATGTCAACAGTGAAGGTGAGGTGTGGCAGCTTGGAAGGTTTGGGGTTTCTCTATATAATGATTACCTTCTCCAAGTTGCAAGTCTCTTTCGATAAATTTCATAAATTGTGCTTTCACACATAAATTATAACACTAATAATTATATTAAACATCTAAATTAACTTAAACATCTAGTATGGATTATTGAAGACAGAGACAAGAACGAAAAAGGGGTAAACATACTAATGATAATATGACTTAAGTGTCTCATTAGATACAACTAGGAAATAATCACCTAATTTGTATAAACTATCTCCTTGCACATATATTGGATGTTGATCAAGAACCTACCTGAGAGAATGAATGAGGAAATATTTGGTAATAAAAAAAATAATAATAAACTTTCAAATCCTCATAAAATAGTGATCTTATCGTTGTATGGGGAGAAAACCAAGAAAAAGGAAAAGAATATAGTAACATTGTGAAACCCTCACAATAATAAGTGCATTGAATACTAAAATAAGATATAGGAAGACCATCACACAAAAAAAGGAAAATATTTATGCAAAAGAAAGGATATGTAGAAATTAGAAAGGGGAAAAAAAGGGATCGAGAACCCTATAAAATGGAAAGCAAGATTTAAGATATATTAGAGATATAGAATATTTATGAGTAAAAAATATAGGTATAAATGGGAGTCAAGGGCGATAATGGCTGGAATTCTTTCACACAAACAAATCATTAACATCTGATAAGGGAATTAATGGATTTTGCACTTAAAAGTTGCCACAGGAATATTGCCTACCATAGTAGAGCAACTAGCACAAACCATCAACGTGGAAAATTGCAATAGTCAAGTGGTTAAGAATTGTAGTAGAACTACTAGATAAAATACAGATTAAAACCCAGTGGAATGGAGATAAGTGGTGATAAAAAAAATGATGAAAAAATATCGGTCTTGAAAATAGTAAAGTAGCCAATGTAATTCAAACCTTTAGGCTTAAATTGACATGGTAATTGTATCTGCGGTATTCCTGACCCAAATAGATATGGAAGCACATCATAATAATGTTGCTTGATATCACGAAAGATATCCGCTTTACACCAAAACTATAAAGTATAAGTGAGTAAAACAAATGCTAATTCCTAGAATATGAAAATATACTAGAGAAGGAGTCCAAGGGCCCCTAAAATATAAAAAATTGGAATATAGAAAGTTTTGAAATTCCTCTGCCTTGTGGGTGCAAAGAGCTCAAGAATTTTGTGAGTTACAGACTTGTAATACTAAATCCTAGAATGATTTGCTAAATGATTTATTGGATAATCACCTTACTGTTGGGAAGGTTAAGTATGATTGAGAATATGATAACAAGATAATTTGATCGATTCAATTGACTGTTAATGGTAGTTATGATATCTAAAAAAAATTGAGATAAGTCGGCACAATAGAGTGAAGACGAATATATACATATATATATCTTTAAGACTAAATGATGTAGTTGTACAAACCTTGCAGGTTTGATGCTTTTGTCTAAAAAAAATTATTGCCAGCATCATAAGCTAGAAGGACAACATAAACGAATGTGTATATGTGTGTGTGTGTGTGTGTGTGTTAGGATCACATGAAAATGAGTGTGTATATTGAATACTTTTAAGAGTCAGTTGTCTTAGTAGGGCTTGAAGAATGGATAGTGGGTACAAGTGGAATGTAGTCAGAAACTAATGAGTAACCGAGTAAAGAAACCAAGAAAATGTAGCACATAATCTTACGAAAAAATAAAGTTGTGCTAAGGAGAATGTTGATAGTGTAATGACATAAGTGTTACCTATGCCTGTTTTTAGGGGATGTGCTGATATGGGAGGTGACGCGTGCCACTAGACAATATTATTCTAAGATAAGTAATTTAAGGAACTTAAATATGAATTTTATAGACCCAAGTGGAGTTTTATAAAGTGTTTGAATCTAATAAACATATGTTTATGAAATCAATATATCAAAATAACCATGCTAAGATGAAGTGTTTGGGAAGTTGACCGGAACATAAGATGAAAAAGGGAAGGGATTCCCCAAGCTTCTTAATCAATTATTTGCAAAACAGAAAGAACACAAACCCCAAAAAGAGGGCCAAAAGGAAATCATGAGTAAGGTATGTCTAAAAGGTACTATTACGAGATTTAGTGACAAAAGTTTCTTGTTACCTTTTGTTGATTTTAAATATGTCATACTATTCCAAGTTGTGCTCTTGAATCATTATATTGATTTTATTTAATATTACCTTGTGCTTTTAAACCTCGAAGGTACTTGAAAATTAAAAAAAAATTGAAGTAAAAGATTGAAACCAAGGAAAAACTAATTGAATTATAATACATTGATAAAAGTTTCTACAAATAATTAACATGGACATAACTAGGTTCACTTGAATAAAGGAAAAAGATAATATCTGCCACGAAAAAGGGTAAGTGGAAGCAATCATCCTAGAACTTTGGTAAAGCTTTCTCGTGTTATATATGATATCATGAAATTAAGATGGTGTCCAAGAACATATTTTTGGTTGCAAGACATCATGGAGACAAGGTAGGAAATATTCCTTAAACTTAAATAAAATAAATTAAAAAAATAATAGTAATGACGATAATAAGTGTGATTATTGTGGGGGTAGCCTAATAAGGTAATTAACTAATTCCTGTGTTGGGGAAAAAACATTGCTTACTAGCATAGCACTTTCATATGCCAATTATATTAAAAAAATCTGCTAATGGATGAAGTAAATAAGATGTTGTGATCTATTATATAAGAAAAGTATTGTATTAGAGTAACATGGTGAGAGTGAAATAGTTAACACAAAAGAGGGCAAATTTCATAACTATACATGAAAGAAAATTGTTGTATGACTTTTATCAACCACCTGTAATGCAAGATGGTGGTATAAAAAGGGCTAGATTGAAGGAATGTTTCAATTTGAATTCCTAGTTTCACGCTAAAAGAAATAGCAAAGTAGCCCCGATAGATGTAAATTAAGAGTACCTGGACGAAGTAGAGAGTGTTATAGCTACCTCAAACATGATAGGAAAAATAAGTAATCCTAAATGTTACTCGTGCATGATTAAGATATATATATATCATTAGATACTAAAATAAAAAGGCATGGTAATGCCACCAAATATGATAGTACCCTAATCACAATCCATCATTTAAAATAAATAATAAATAGACAATCCAAAAAAATATACCCAGAAACAATAACTTGTTTCTGCAAAATTATTAATATATATGCAGTGTGAGTGGAATCGATATTCTAGGGTTTGGAATTACAGTGAAATCATATAGTGGGATCCTTATCGATTGGCATACCATTGGGTAGGTTAGAAAAGAAATATTGTTATTGTTGAGGATTTACAATGATGTTGCTAACTTTTATTAAGTGTAGGTTTCTAATACTTATTGGGTTGTGATAAATGTTGATGATTCAGATATAAATAACACATGATGATAGCGATATTTGTAGTAAATTTGAATTAACGTAGTACATTTTTTTAAATAACGATTGACAAAGACTAATGAAAACCATAATTATTGTGGATTTATGTAATCGTGGTTGAATTTATGTGCATTCTCAACCAGAGAAAAATTATGCTACCAAGGCAAGTAATCACCCGGGTTAGAGTGCGATGGAATCACTTCAACCTAGAAGAGTCTACTTGGGAGGAAGAATATTTCATACGTGAGGCATATAACATCCTGGATTGAAGGTTAGGAAACAATGAGGACAATGTTTCACTCGAGGGGGGAAGATGTAACACCCATTAGTGAAAAGTAAATATTTAATTTACTTTTATCGCAATACCTTGCCTTGGCATACTATGGGTTGAGTAGAAGGCCTATTGATAAGTTTAAATGTTAAAAGTTTATTTTAAATTGTAATAATTATTTGGTTATGAAAAGTCATGGAATTCACTGGAAAAGACCCTAGACGAAAATTTTCATTTACCAGACAATTAGAGGATAGTTACTCCCTCTCTCCCTAGAAACATATTAGTGGGAAAAAAGAAACCAAGGAAGGTAAGAGGAAAAGTTGGAGGCATTCTTGGAAGAAAGGGATAATAAATTGAAAAAAATTGAACATGATGATGTTAAGGTGGGCAGGACACTGCCATTCAGGATATTTCTTCAGTTGGACAAAGAGCTAGTGGAAATCCTGAGGAAGACTTGTGAGTCTGAAAGGTTCTTGGCTGGAATGGGTAGTCTTGATGCTAGAGACCAGACCTTTTTAGGTCCCTGTCTATCTAATGTTATGGAAAATGAAAAGGCTCAGGGGGAGAATTGGATGTGATTTCCATTCTCATTGGTAGGGAGGAGAGGTCTTTTTCCCTAAGAAATTCCCTAACAAACTCAACCTTATCAATGAAGTGTTTTTTTTAAGATTCTAATGTTTCTTTCAGAGTACAATTATTCTTATGTGAATTTTTTATTTTATTAAACTAGTGTGAAAGTGATGATTTGAAATAAGAGAAACTTATGGTGTTTAATGACTATCGCACCCGCTGTGGACTATTCGTTGGATGCTGGACAAACCCTTGTTATTTTTGCATGTGTCTCTCCCTGGGTGGTACTACTACCTCTCATCTAAAGGCTCACTTTTACTCTCTCCCTTACAGTAAGAGAACCCATACACAAAGTTACATTATGCACTCACCAGGCATACTCACCTCATTTTCTTGAAGTTACAATCATAACACTCTCATGTGTTGAACAACAAGAGCTAAGGAAAATCTCTAAGATAAAGGCAACCAGGCCATCGTACCAGATGGGAATCCTACTCCAAATGGTGTGAGGTCATGTTGGGACTTCATATCAGGGAGATCCCATGAATGTTGGTGGGTCTAGCACCATCAATAGGACCCAGTGGCCTGGTCAAGGAATTCTTGGTAGTCTAGGTAGTGGCAGAGTGAGGATGATTTGCACGATGGTGATAATTCACGATGGTTCTGAAGGGTAGTCATGGGAAATAATTGGTGACTTCATAGGGTGTCATAACTGGGGTTTTAGGAAATAAATATTGTTATAATTTGGCCGACATTGCAGGTGGTGTAACAGAGTTTGTGGGTGCGAAGAGGTTGCAGTTGGAAGTTGCTTACTTTAGTAGGTCTTGTGCATTCTTTTAGAAACACAGTAAGTATTCCTTTGGGTTTTTTGTCTTCTTTCTCTCTATGGGTTGTAGTTATGGTCTCCCCCCCAAGTCAATATGAATGTTGTGACAATTGCAAAGGAGGATAGCTTGGAGTTTGGTTCATGGTGTAGTCGTAAGCCTCATTTGGGCAAAGCGTCCAGGCATAATGTGAAGGATCGAGGGAGGTTCAACTAGGCTTGCAGTATCTGTGATAAGGAGAATGTGGGAATAAAGGAGGGTTGGAAATAATTCAACGATTCATTCATCAACAATAGAAGGAGACTCTCAAAATGCAAGAGCAGTGGTTGGAAAAAATTGAGAGAATCTGTCAACTAGAAGACAAAGTTGATGCTCTGTGTCTACAAATTGAGCACTTGCAGCTCAACTTGGTCAAGAAAAGCCTGAGATCAAATCAATAAAATACTGGCATTGATCTTAAAATCTCGGTGCCAATGGAGGAGTAACCAGTACCATGTGTCTTTTTATTTTCCTGTTTTCTGATGTCAAATTACAAATGTATATATATGTTGAACCAGTTCTATAGGATTTATAGCTATTATCAAGTAGTAAGGCAGAATTTTGTAATTTTAGGAAATAAAAAATTCGGGCTTGGTAGAACATAATAAAAATGATGAAGCCCTCAGGTGGCTCTGAACTATTTTGTAAATCTCTTGGTTATTGGCCATGTACTTGCGCGGATTAATACATATCTCCTACTCTTTTCGGTTAAAAAAGAAATAGTGGCAATAGTATTAAGAGGAGTTTTTTCTTATCACATAGCCAAAGGTTTCTTAATTTACAATTGTTTTCCAACCCAGAGTAATCTTTCTAACTTCCATTTATCAGTTTTTCAACCCTATAGTTCCAATTAAGCTAGAGATGAATATCAATTATGAGATAATTATATGAAGGCACTTCCTCGAAGATATTTTTGCTATATATGAAAGTATTGTAGGTGATATTTTTGGATTAGTTATCACAAGCTTCATTTTCTTAATGTTCACAACCATACTTATGTTAGAACAAGTTCTTGAGGATTATTAGTTGCCTACTAAGGTCATAGGGACTCTTCACCATAAGAAAAATATTATTGGTGTAAATAAGAAGGATAATGGCTTTACTAGTCAGAGTTGGGCCAATACAACATGCATCTTCCAAATAATATTCTAACTTGTCAATGCATATTCCAAAAATAGTTGCGGGATAAAGGAAAACCTTGCTTGACTCCTATATTATAGTTAATTTCTTTTGATTAGCCCTTGGTGTTCCTAAGTTTGTAAGTAACATTATTATACAACCTTCCCACAACATCTCTCAACTCAAAAGGAACTTTTAGCTCTTCTAACCTATTGCAAAGGCTAGTATTGGGCTCTATGTCAAATCCTTTTATAAAATCAATGAAACAACAAAGGAGATTGATTTTATTATTACAATACCCCTCCACAATGATTTTAAGTATAAACATGTGATCAACATTTGCATGATAACCTCTAAAATCAACCTAGCCTTTACTTCTTTTTATAATGATAATGATAAAGAGAATATTAATGTAAATTTTCAATTGTGTTTAGCTTAGACTATTGGATTAAATTTTAAAATAATATAAATATTTATTATTATATTATCAAAATTATCCAACCACATTGTTCAATATTGAAATACATATGAAAATCATACTTTGCAAGATAACCTTACAAAGGCTCAAAATTTATGTTTGGCAATATGTGGCAATGAATTCACATTCAAAAATATGTTCTTGAATTGTCTTATATGGATATACCCTTAAACGATATCTTAAGAATGCGCAAGCATTGAAAAAATTCAAACAAAACTAAAGAAATATTGTTAGTTTCAATACAAGTTCAATTCCATATTAACTTGGTTCTACTCTATTAGTTCCATAACCATGTGTACTAGAAGTTTGTGAACTATTTCACCCTCATGTTACCTAAGAATCATATAATCAAATAAGCTAATGTAAGTGTCATATTATGGTTGATCACTACAAGCACACCACACTACCCTCAAGTTAAATTAACTGAGCCAACTAAATTAAAATAGCTTAGTTAACTAATACAAGTTGTCATGTGATGTGGAATTACAATTTTATTCCTAATTTAATTCAATGACAAAATTAAATTAGGATTTTCTTGTTGCATTTTCAACATTTCTTGTTGCCATTTTCAACATAAACCATCTCAACAATTTTTCTCTTAAGGGTAGTGCATTTAGCTTGTAGCTCAACAATTTGTTGCTTCTATTGGTGTACTATATCAATCAATACAACCATTGAAATGTTTTCATGAGCCTCTTGATTCTACACTTGAGTTGCTATAACATAGAGCGTCATGTTTTCCCCAAGATGAGAGCCTCCTAGATTCTCAAGGCTCACTTTATGTCAACCAACTTTAAATAAGGAAATGACCTGCATACCCATGGGTCATTAGCATCCCTACCCTTGTGCCTTGCAACCTAACTAATTCTCTTCCTACCACACCCTGACACTACAACTTAAAATGGAGAGTTGTACATGCACTTAAGTCAACATGTCTATAGACTAAACATGTAAGAGAATGTAGACCTCCCTGTGGAAAAGATCAGTCAACCTAGCTACCATCAAATCTGATTGTAATTCCTAAGAAACCCTACTCTAGAAAGTAATTTTCTCCAATAGTGCAACCAACTTGATGACCACTTCCCACATCAAATTCTTCTATACAAATGAAAGGAAATAAGCAAGAATTAGAAGGATTCATAGACATATGAAAGAGTTACATGCATAGAATAACTCAAAATTGCAATTGAAGAGCTAACTCATGATGCACAACAAACTTCAACTCACCATAAATCCAACCCATAAACCCACTTGTGTTGGAGATTATGAAGGGAGGTAGTTGATTACATCTCCCATTAATTCAATTTGTGTGAAATGACAACAATGATGTCCTCCATGAATTGAGCTTATCAATTGATATGGTGTAATTTGGCATATTGTATGCTTAATAAGTGTATATCTTCCTTAAAATAAATTCCTATGCGGTTAGAGGGGATAGATATTATAATGCCCCAAATTTTGATTTTAAATTTGCACTTAATCATAAGTCTATGGGATGGGAAGCCCAAAGGTGTTGGATTCAATGATGAGAGGTGAGTATTTTTTCGCCATTGGGCATGGTTCAATTATGGTGAGGGTTGCTAACCCTAGAATCGTTAAGAAGACCTTGAGGTAGTGATTGAACATGTGGTTGCACCTAAAGAGATTATATTAATGGTATCATGACAAATGCACACATAAATGGATCATAGCCCATTCCCATATCCTTATTTTATAAAAATTCAAGGCCTACTAACATGACTAAATTTTTAGGGTTTCATTCCATAAGGTGATCGAGGTTCAAAACTCATGGTACTCGAGAAGGGACACAAAGAAAAAAATCCAACCATGTTATGGGTTGGTATGGCCTACACTCACTGGGACCCCTTTGTGATTTCAACGACATAGATACCCTTGAGTTACCATTTCTTAAACTATGAGCTACTCCTAAAGTTATGGAAATGCTAAAAAAAAACATAAAAAACCATATCTATCTAATTTTGTCTTTGAGAAAAACCTTGTTCAAGCCTACTCACTTTATTGGCCAACTTATCCACACTTATCCACTTATTAATAGAATGATATTAGCCTTAAAAAATAATTCAACCCCATCCTTTCTTTATTTATCTTATAAAATATTTTTGTTAAAGCACTAATTAATCACTTATACTTATTTACTAATTCCAAGTCACCAATAACAATGACTCTCCTATGCTATTTACCATTTGTAATCCTCAAACCTTGAAATAAAGTTAGAGTTTGCCTTTCCCAATTCCCTATAAAGAACATACTGGAATAGATAAGGTTACAGGATTTACCTACCTTTCAAAATAAGCCTATTTTGTGTGTTAGATATAACAATAAACTCATTTTGTAAAGATTAAACATTACAAATCTCTACTACCTGTAGAGACCATGGTTTGTTTAACAAGCACAATGGTTTGTTTAACAAGAACAAAGCCTTTCTCAGTCCATGTAATATCATTTATAAATCATGTGATGATATATTCAAACTACATGTCAGTGACCATTTTCTTCTCCATTT
>APFE030217720.1:41561-78592 GCA_000404065.3 Pinus taeda | reverse complement strand
ATATATATACACAGTAAAAATATTAATTAAAACATGACAACATCTCTACGATATAGATGTTTTTTATTTTATTTTATTTTGAAAGACTAAAATGTTAAACATTACAAATCTCTACTACCTCTAGAGACTATGATTTGTTTAACAAGCACAAAGATTTGTTTAACAAGAACAAAGCCTTTCTCAGTCCATGTAATATCATTTATAAATCATGTGATGATATATTCAAACTACATGTCAGTGACCATTTTCTCATAACTAGAAGAGTGATAGATGAATAAATTATAAATTTTTTTTATAGAGTGATAAAAAAACAATTTAAATGTTTTTGAAGATTACCAATAAAAAGAATTTACACATTACATTTCAAACAAATATTTTAACAAATTAAAATTTTAAATCTTTAATTTAAAATTTCTTTTTACATAAAAATATGATTTTTCTTATTCGGAAACACTCCAAAATTTAGTATCAACTCCTAATAATGCTTAATATAGTTTCAAAAACCTTACCTTTTATATATAACTCTAAAATATTATTAGCAAAAACAATGGGTAAAAAATTGGATAGAAAAAGCAAATGGTAAATCTTTTATTTTTTTTTTTAATTTAATTTTAATTATTATTATTATTATTATTTTAATGTAGTTGATTGAGTTGTGGAAAGGCTTGGGTATAAAAGAATATTTTTCTAGAAAGAGCAAATTTTATTAAAGTTAAAATATTATATTTTTAAATTTAATAACTTAGAAAATATAAAAAAATATATGTAATTGAATTTAAAAATAAAATTATTAATATTCAAAATCTACATCCTAAAAAGTATATCTTAGCAATTGACTATTTTACTTAATTTTATTTTATTTATTTATTAATTTTAATTTTTATTTTTAAATTTTATGTATGTTTATCGATTCAAAATGTTAAACACGACAAGACAATATCTCTATCATATTAGGTTGTAGAGTGCCTCTAGGGACAATAACATTCCCTAACATTATTAGCCAATATTAATAATAAAAATATATGTAATAAAATAAGGTTAAGATGGGTTTATTATTGGAGTCGTCTAATGAGGGAGGAATTGCACGGACGGTCAAAAGTGGCTGGAATCTAGGCAAAAAAATTTCAAAAAATCTTGTAAAGGCAGTGTTTGAATGTGTTTTTGATGGTGGAAATGGATTCAGCACCATCAAAAACATCTAGGACAACTAAAATTTTGAAGTTTAACAACTATAACTTAGATTTAGAAAAATCCTTGCCGGATTTTCTCTAAATACAACCAGAATATTTTCAAAAAATCTTGTAAAGGCACTGTTTGAATCATGTTTTTGATGGTGGAAATGGATTCAACACCATCAAAAACATCTAAGACAACTAAAGTTTTGAAGTTTAACAACTATAACTTAGATTTAGAAAAATCCTTCCCGGATTTTCTCTAAATACAACCAGAATTTCCATAATTTTCTAGGCAACTCCGTTAGACTACCTGTTTATTATTATGTCTAACACAAAATACTTTGTTTATTTTGAGAGGTAGTAGATTTTGTAACCTCATCTATTCAACTATGTTTCTTTCAATAGGGATTGGGAAATGCTACGAGCCTGGATCCATTTTTATTCTAGATCTATCACATTCCTAGAGAGTTCAAATCTGTCAAGGTGAAAACTTTATCTTGAGTGCAAACTTTGAGGAAATGTTTGCACCTGGAAAGATTTGATCCCTTTTGGAGTTTGATAGATTACGAGTTAAAATGGATCTAGGTTGGCTTAATCATGAATAATTATGAATTATTATTATTATTATTATTTTTTATGTAATTCCACTATGTAAACATGTCTTAGTTAATGCATTTTAATTATATAATTTGACCGAGTCAAAATATTTAGATAAGTCAAGATCCAATTTAAGCGCAAATCTACCAAAAGTCTAGAAAGATCAAATCTCCTGAGATAAAAAATAAAGAGATCAAATATCTCTATATATATAATTTAATATGATCAAAATATAAAATATCTAAAAATACTTATGCAATATACATCTCAAAATATACTTTACATCATTTATTTCAATAAATTGTTGTTGTGTTGGTTTAATTACAAAAGAGATTTTAATATCATATATATATATTCTAAATAAACTAACTATAACTGTACATTGCAGCTATTAATGTGTGCCATTGATCTTAACCTAATAAATTTAAATATTTGAATTATATATATAATATCTATTTATAACTTACATTGTATGGCTATAAACTGTGTCATTGATTTATTAATATGGGAGAGTATATGTTACACATTAAATTTAAGCAAGCACGTTATCTAACATATTATATTTAAACAAGTACATTATCTAACATACTATACTACATTTAAACAAATACATTATCTAACTTACTACATATACTTCTTTATGTATTCATGGTTCAATGACAAAGTATATATTGGTTTCCACACTCTATTCACATAAACTTGCTTTGCCAACGTTGCAATTTTAAAATTTACACCATTATATGCAGTTTCTGCCATGACTTGACATAAACGATGAAATATATAAAAGTGACTTACCTTCATTCCAAACTCATAACCAAAATCAACCGACATTTTGACGATTTTTATGGGAAACATAGGAAACTTTCAAATTATCTCCAACTAGAAAATTCATTGATTCTTCAAAGCGTTCATTGAGGCAAACGTGCCGATAATAAGGATGTCATCATGACCAACGAATGGACAAAGGCCTTTCCTGTGAGGCTGATCATATTCAACTATCAGTAACATATAGACTCTGCTTATGGAATGTTGGAGAACTTGTTATCCTTTAAGAGTTGGAGAACTTGTCGTTGATGCTTGATGTGATCTTCCACTACATGAACCTTAGAACGATTGTCCAAGAATTTTTGGAGATCTGGAGAAATATATGATTTCGATGTTTAAACTTCTAGTGAAAAAAATTGTGCAATTACGCCCCGTTGTTCTTTATTTAGAATTTTTGTCATGCCATTAGATCTTATTATCTTTCTTGGTTTCCCTGCAATACCCCTTAATTCAACTTCCTTTCCTTCCAGAAAAAATTTCAAGAAAATTTATTGAAAATTAAAAGCTATCGTACAGAAAGATTGTAACCATTGGACTCCTAATACAACATCAACACCACCCATTGGAATGGAAAGCATTGGAATATTCAATACATATTCTCCCATGGATAGCTTGATATTACGACACTTTCCAGAGAAATTTATGGGTCCTCCATTTGCAACCATCACTTGACACTTTGGTGTTGTATATAAGAAGAAATTCAATTCCTTGGCTATCTTACAATGAATAAAATTATGGGTAGTACCTGAATCAATCAACACTATTACCTTTTTCTTCTTGATATGTCCTTCTATATTGAGAGTTTGAGGAGTGGTAAAACTTTCCAATGCATTACAAGATATGGTTGGATTCATTTCTTCTTTCTCTAGGGTTGGTTCTGAGTGTATATCCTCTTCTTTTGATGTTTCTTGTTCATTTTCTTCCTCCTCTTCACAATCTATGTAAATTAATTTCTTCTCAACACATGTATGGCCTTTAGTGTATTTTCTATCACAACTATAACAAATCCCTTTTTCTAATTTTTCCTCTAATTGTTACGGTGTCAACCTTGTAGGTTGTTGAATACTAGGACCATCGACACTTCCATATTTATAGTTGTGAGTGGTAGACTTCCTTGTTGCCATAAATTTTCTTTCAATTTTTCTTGCCACCCTGAAGGCCTTCTCAAATGAATTAGGTTCCCAAAGGTGAACCTCATGTTGGATGTTATCTTTTAGAGTCCCTATGAAGACATCATTCCTATTCTCCTCTAGAATATCGGTTAACATAATATTCAATTTTTGGAAGTCTTCAATGTTCTTCGCCATTGAGCCCTTTTTTTTTAGATTTATTAATTGGCTAAAGAACAATTTTCTCTTTGTGCCTTCATAATGTGCTATCATTTCCTCTGTAAAAAATGACTAGGTGACAAGTGGTTTACGAGAACAAAGCCATCTATATCATACAAAGTATTTGGGTTCTAAATATAAAGATGCAATATGTACCTTTTATGAGGGTTGCACATCATGTAGATCAAAATATTGCTCCATCTATAGTATCCAAGTTACCAGATCCTTTACATCAAACTTCCTCATATCTATCTTTGGAATGTGGTGGTTCTTAAACCCCACATTGGATTCTCTAAAAACATAATTGATATTCCTTTTGTCTTCATCATTATTTTCATGGATTTCCTTGTCACCACTGGGATACCTTTCTTCTAGCAACTTTGCCAAACCTTCCTTCAACCCCTCTATATTGACATTCATCATTGCTTCCATGTTTGATTTTAAACCATCATTCAAAACTCCCATTCCCCTTTTATACCATCTATCTTAACATTCATCATGTCTTCTAATTCATTTTTCATTACATTTTGCGAGAATTAAATTTGTTGCACTTGGTCTTGTAAAATTGATATATCATGCTGCATTTCTTCCTCTTCTTCATGTGTCATAGTAGAGATTTAGAGTTCCTTACTAGGTGTTTCAGTTTTCTTTCTTCGGGTAATCAATTAATGATAAGTATACTTCATTATTCCCTTTGAATTACTTCAAACTAATTTTTTAAACAAAACTTATGAAAATTTTAAAACTACACACCTTTTGTTTTCGCTTTGTAGGAGCTCAATATTGAATCTGTTTTATATTTGTAATTTTATACCTCCAAGGTCTAATTTTTCATCCTATGGTATCTCTCTAAGTCCTCTTTCCAACCCCATAATTCGGATATAGATTGGATTCTTTGAGAAAGAGTTATGCCCAATCTCCCAGGATGACCTCATTATAGACTAGTTCGATAAAGCGAACTTGCACAGAGTGCCAAGTGTCAATGTTTTGGCCTTCGACACTGAAAATGATTCCCAAAAAATAAAAGTTTTTTCTATTTCTATAATTTTTACGAAATTTAAATCTGATGCTCAGAGAGAAAGTTATGATGATTTTTCCAAGGTCTCCTAGTTCAGATGGAATTTTGGAACTAGCAAAAACCCTAACTTGCTCAGATCATATCTCCGAAAATATAGTGAGACAAGATCTGAATTTGTACATGAGCTTCACCAAGATTTAGAGTCCACTTGATTTCAATTTAAGATTGTGAAGCTTCGTAAACAAAAAATTATAGTGAAAATTCCATGATGACTTGTTTGAAGCAGCAAAACCCTAGAATCCAAACCTCTGATACCAAATGTTATGCAACCAGCTCACAAAATAGAAGAAGAGATAGATCAACAACTTCAAAATTAGCCTCTTCGAGGGGGGGACCTCACCTCATTTACATAACACAAATGAACAATCCTTGGATGATTCAAATGAAAAAGCCTCCTTTCTATATATAGGAGGCTAAGGGGTCACAATATAATTAGAGTTGACATAACAGTAATAATGTAGGGGTACGATAATAACAATAGTGGGCTTCTATAGGGCACAATAATAACGGAATGGGGACTACATGGGCACAAAAATAAAAATAAGGGGGCTACATTGACAATAACAATTAGGGAAGGCACTAGTATTATAGGGACCTAACATTATCCCTTAAAACATAAAATAAAATGAAATATAAGATTTTTTCAAAAGAATTAGCAAAGAAATATTATATTATCTCTTAAAAATATTTCATATTAACATTATTTTTGGTTAAAAAGTAAGTATATTAATCTAGGGTGATAGGAGCTAGAGAGGTTATACTCAACCTACATGGAAAAATTGAAATTGATTATAGTGGGGGCTAGTCAATTGCTCAAATAGTGCGACAAAGACATACATATTATTGCAAGGGCACTGTAACATCCATACCTTTAAAAAAAATTGGTTATCTTACAAGACATAACTTTTGTTGTATTTACTTAGTAATACTCGTATTATTGGTGGATCTGATTCCTGAATTGTGTTGCACTCTTCTAACCACACCAAGTTATTTTTGGTGTGGCTGCATGATGCTACATATAACTTGGCCACTTGTTCTTTGTCATACAGACAATTTTCCCCGAGACTAGTTAGCCCAGGGTTATCCTTGGAGGCCCCATCAAAATTTAGCTTAAGGAATCCCTATGGGCGATAGATGAACAAGCCCAAGGATACACTTTTTGAATCTAGGAATCGGGAAGGACTAGGGTCAAAAGACTCCCGTGGAATATCTATCGCAATCAAGATGGCACGTTCTCACCCCTCCATCCAATGCAAGATAGACAATGTCTCCTTGATGTTGTGAAGGGCAGTTTTCCAGGCACTGATGCAGTGGAAAGCTTCATAGTGGAAGATTGCCCCGTTTATGGGTTTCCGTATGTTCCAAAGGATGAATCCCTACGAGAGACATTGTTCTCTATTTACAATGGGGTTTTTGAATAGAGACCATTTCCACATGTATAATTATTCCCGTAGGTTGTTGACTAATCATTCAGATACTCCAAAAACATTCGAATGACACCCCCAGACTTTCAATGCCTTTGGGAATAAGTTTAGGAGTTGGTCAGTCATTTCCTCCTCATTTTGACACAAAGGGAAGTAGGACAGTCCTAGTATGCCCTTTTTTCAATTTTTTTCCACGTGAGAAGCTTGCCCTAACCTGTTAAGAAGAATGATACTTTATTCTAGATGCGAGAGTACCAAATTATCTTCCATAATGGTTTCACTCCAAGTCCCCTCTAGATGATATTATTGAATAAGCCTCATTAAGGGTGAACATTCCTTGTGGACAATATCCCTATCGCAATTTATTTAGTTCCTCATTGTTAAGAATAGGATGTTGACAAAGAGTCGTGAGGAGGGCATCCCAGTCCAAAGGGGGAACTTGAGGTGGCCAGCTCTCAAACGATTTCCATTCCCTCCATTTTGATCTTGGGGGGGTTTGAGCCAAAAATATTAAACACTTTTAGTGCCTAGCTAGGAGGCAAGTTCCTGGAGGTCTGTAAAAGTTGGACCTTGATCTCATCTGGGGTGTTGCATCCATCGTTCACTCCAAAATTTAACTTTGCACCCATTTCTAATTTTCTAGAATCGTTTTCCCGAATCAGGTCTTGCTGAGCCTTGGCCCAATTCTAGATCGAGGAGCCATTTGGTAGGTTTTGGTGGAGTTGAAGGGGATTTTTCCAACCCTTGATCCTGTATTTAGCAGCCCATATTTTCTTCCATATATCTCGTCCAATTTGGATCCAGCACCACCACACCATTGTGTTGAGGCTTGGGATACTTTGCTATCATCTGTTTATAAATGCTTTTGAGGGGCAGGAGTGCTGATAGTTGGTATAAGGGGATAGCCTGAAGAACTTATTTTAATATAACCAATCATCTTGCTGAGTCCAAGACCCAGAAGGTCTAGCTTGAGAGTTTCTTATCTATATGGATTAACACCTCCTTTCAGATGGAGACCTTGAGGGAGTTGGGCACCAGGGGAACCCCAAGGTAGGTGCTGGGAAGCGATCTAATTCTGAACCCCAGGGTTCTGGCTAGATGACTTTGCACTCTTGGGTGAGTATTGAAGAAAAAAATATCTAACTTTCACCATTTATCTTAGTACTAGAGGCTTGTTGAAAGGTATTGAAAATTGATCCTAGTTGCTTTGCCTCTTTGAGTGTTGGCTTCCCAAATAGCATTTTGTCATCCAAAAAGTGTTGGTGGGTTACAGGTGGAATTGGTTGAGAGGTTCTGATGCCCGAAAGATCTTGGGATGTCGTTGCTACCTTGATGAGGTGACCTAATCCTTCACCAACAATAATAAATAGGAAAGGGGATATGGGGCCGCCTTGTTTAAGCCCTCTTGATCCTGGAAAGGGTTGAGATGGTGCCCCATTCACAAGGATTGAAAAGAAGGGATTCGAAAACAACTATTTGGCCCACCCGATTCGTGCTAGGGAGAAGCCAAAAGAAACAAGTATTGATAGTAAAATATCCCAATTCAACTAATCATAAGCTTTAGAAAGGTCTAATTTGATGAATATACCTGGGGTTCAGGATGATGATAAGGTGTGCACCACCTCGTGAGCAACAAGAATCCCATCCATTATCTAACGCCCTTTAGTAAAACCTATATGCTCGGGTCCTATGATAACTGAAGTAGAGGTTTGAGCCTTCGAACTAGGATTCCTTAGAGAATCTTATAGATTACATTGCAGAGAGCTATCGGCGGAACCCACTAGGGTCCAGAGTCATGCCCTTATTAAGGATGAACACTAGAAATGTTGCATTCAGACTGGACCACAACCATTGGGATTAACAAGAGTACTCAACCAGATTAAGAATCTCGGCTCCTAGGAACTTCCAGCCAACCTTGAAAAATTCTGAAGTGAAACAATTCGGGCCTGGGGATTTATTTGGCATGAGAGCCCTGACCATCTCCTCCACTTCTGCTATGGAAATTTCTCTCATGAGGGTCTTGTTTTGATCCTCCATTATTAGTTGAGGGATGTGTTGTTGGATTTTCAAGACTGGAACACTTCTATCCAGATTTGGTTTAGTGACTAAATACTAGAAGTGACAAATCAACTCCTCAGGGTTTTCCTCATGTTGCACCAGTCGATGACCATCATGATCATTAAGAGAGAAGATATGATTGAAATGTTGATGCTTCAGCATAAACCTGTGGAAGAATTTCTTGTTTTTCTCCCCTTCTCTGAGCCATTGAACCCTCGATTTCTATTTCCACAAAATTTCCTTCTGCTTCCTCCTCTACTCTAAGTCAGTTAAGAGTTATTCCTCATGGGTTATATTGTCTTCGGTCTCTCCATCCAATATAATCTTTTGCTGCAAATATCTCATTGCTTCCTCAAGATGTCGCTTCTCTCGGTGTATATTACCAAAGTCAAATTTGTTTCATTCTTTGATATTTCCTTTTAGTTCCTTGAGCTTAAGTTGGAAGTTTTCCATTGGGTTGCGTCTCCTTATCTCGATTTTTTTCCACCAATCTTCCATTTTGTCCATGAGATCCATTTTTTCAATCCATAAGGATTCAAAACAGAATGACCAGTTACAAGGAGCCATTTGCAAGTCAATCTCTAAGTGATCGACCAATGATTTGATCCCATGCATGGGACGATCTCCGCCTGGAAAAACAGATCGTATAGGAGGATATTGCCAGAGAGAAGAAAATGGTCCAATTTTGAGGCTATTTGAAACTTACCTCCCTGCCGATTATTCCAAGTGAAAGCCCCATTTTTGAAATCAAGATCTTCAATTTCTATCTCTTGGATAGTTTCCTGGAAAGCCACATATATATGATCCAGTCATCGAATGTTCCTTTTTTCATGATGAGATCCTTTATGAGGTTAAAGTCCCCAACCACAATCAAGTTATTCCCCCCCACTAGCTCCTTAAGATGTCACAGGCCAAGGAGAAAGCTTGCTTTTAGCCCAGACATAGTGAGGCCATAAACACCTATTAACCAAACCTTTTCTGAAGATCCGGTACATTCAAATTGGCTTGTGAGAGAGTGAGGGTTGGTCATCCACTAACCAAAGGCAATAGATCTAGGGCCCTAGATGATACCCAACCACCCCGCACTACGTCTTGAATCCAAGGCCATACATTCTGTCAATGGCTAACTTTTTCTAGCAATGTCTTTAAGTGTTTCCTATGCCACTTTCATTTCCTACAAAACAATTATGTCTAAATTCTCTATCTGAATTCTTTCCTTCAGGTACCTCAAATTCCTTTTTGATTTGAGGCCTCGTATCATCCATGATATTAGCTTCATTTTTGGGGGTGGGGGGGGGGGGGGGGTGGGGCGGGGGTGGGTGGTGATCGTTGGTAATACTTTGTCAAGACATTTGTTTTCCCTAAATTGACCAAGATTTCCCTTGCTTCTTGTATCACTTCATGCATTGGTCTTCTTCCCCTCTTCTTAGAGCCCAAGCTAGGATCTGATCTCTATGTGGGGGGGTATTCTTCCTGAGGAACTAAGGCTAGTTGATGATGACATTGCACGGAGGCTTTTTATTTCTTCCAATCTTTAAAGATTTAATAAAACTTATCCGACTAGTCTTAAGGAATTTTCGTTGATCCATCTTTAACCCAACTGCACAGGTAGGCTACCATGACTCTCTCATCAAAGTTGAGTTGTTCCATCTTCATTTCTTTTTCTGACGCTTGGAATACTTGAGAGATAACTTAGAGGATTTCTTTGCTATTGGATTGGGCCTTCGGGGTCTTGTGCTTTCTTATTTGTTTTCCCTTTGAATTCTCCAAGCCCTATTATACTTCCATTATTGTGTGGGATTGAGGTTCAGCCCTTGATGTCGCTGTTGTTCCGGCTTGGAAGATTCGGTTAAGATAGCAAATCGATTCCCTTGAGGGTTTGGTGGGGATGGCTGGGAACTACTAGGGGGACACTCAAAGGCTGCATTAGGGGGTTTTGCTGAGCTGCTAGAATATGCATGCATGGCCTTTTGCTGGCCTAGAGGAGGGAGAGATTTATTCAGAGGAGGACGTCGTCTCTGAACTTCCTCGAAACCATCCGAGAAAGGAGCCACCATAGGGGCCTGGGCCTGTTGTGGGAAGTTATGGAATAGATGGCCATATTCATGGCATAATCTGCATTTAAATGACAGATGCTTATAGTCCAATGGTTGATCCCAGGTCTCATCTCGGTATTCTATTTCCACCAATTCTAGAAGAGGCTGGGAGATGTTCATATACACACATATTCATGCATATGAAGAAAATATTATGTGATGCGTGCTCTCTGAGACCTGAACAAAGTTTCCTATGGAGTCCTGTGAGTTCTAGTATATCCAACTCCTTGAAATCTTCTAGGAGGGAGTACAGGTGGACCCAAATCGGGGTGGCTAGGAATTTCTCCTTGTCATGGTTGTAGCAAGGTTCCTAGTGCCTCATGAATAAGCCACCAGTGTTCATGAAATAAGGGCCATTATCCAGGATCCTTTTCCGGCCGTTTAGATCTTCGAAGATTATTGTGAAGAAAACCTTAGCCTGTAGGTGAAGATCAAAGGGATCTTTTGGCTACCACTTTAGTTGGATCCATCATAGTATAGCGGCATCCCTTGGCCAAATACCTATAAATTTGCATATAATTGCATGGTCCTACATAAACTGGTGGGATTTTTCAAGACGGTTGTTGGGGATCACCACCTTGGGGTTTTTATTATCCTTTGGGAGGTAGCGATACTTCATGCGTGCCTGCCATTGAGCCCAAAGCATCAACGTCTCTATCGGATTTCCTTTGTACAGACCAGAAATAGACACAGGAACTGAAGGCAGACGAGCTGCACTGGTGATTATTGATTTGAAGGAGGGGGCGGATCCCCCTCCCCAAGGAGGCCCCATATGGAGCCCGCTCAGCTTGAAGCTAATCATCTGGGGGTGGCAATAGCGGTGGGAGCAGGAAAGGGCAGGTGCTATAGGGGTCAAGGTTCCATAGTAAACCCTATCTACCTTCTAGGCACACTTTAGAGCTCTTCGAATATTATTCTGATGTCGATGTTATTTTGCAATCGGTCCTCATTCTTATTTATATAGTTTATGCTTCATGTATTTAGTCTAAGTTTAATCATTTCGCTGGTTAAACTATCCAGAAGTCATAACTGCAGCCACTAGTACATATTTTTTCACAAGTTTTCTTTGCTTCATTGAAGAATTGATTCCGAGAGTGTAGCTTGTTCCAAACCCTTCTCATATAATTTTTTTTCCTGTTTTTCCTTGTTAATTACTTACTTGGGTATTTGGACTGTGATCCATGTATAGTCATCACTCATGGCTTGGTATTCTCAACACAATGAATTATATAATTAATTCTAGAATTCTCCATATTATGATTAATCTCCCATAGCTACCATTTTTTTTTTATTTGATGTAATGTTTCTTCCTAATTGTTTTATGTTCAGTTGTTATATCACTTGTCTATGAGAAAAATTTTGGCCCCTTTGTTCCCTTAAAGTTTTCTTACCTTTGTTAGAAAAATTATTACCCGTAATATTAAGAATATTCAGTGGCCTCTTGATGAGATCTTCCATTAGCCCTTCGAATACTAGGTGTAATTTTACAGAAACAAGGATTGATTCCGACTAGGTCTCCAATTCACTATGAAATCTGACATGTTCCTAAAACCTTACTAATATTTTACATAGAAGATCATATTGTAACATAGAAAGGAATTTTATTCACATTTCACCTTACATGGACCATTAATATAATTTTCCTGCAAAGTTTTGTACTTATTTCAGTTTTTGTTCAATTTTCCGAAAATATCAGAAGTTTCTCTTCCTGCAAATCATCACTTTCACACCAGTTTTTTTTAAGAACAATTTCACACAGGAATAATTGTACTCTGAAAGAAACATTAGAATCTTAAAAAAAATACTTTGTTGTAGCTGCTACAACAACACCCAAAATTTTGGGTTTATTAAAAAATTTGGGCCCCCCCTCTACATGCCTCAAGCCACTAGGGTTATAATCAGATAACCCATTCTTATCAAACCTTGTCGATGAGCCTTTTCACGCGATATATATTGCACTCTTTTATCTTGTTGCCTCATGATTGCATCAGGGTTTCGAGGTTTTTTTTCTTCAAAGATGAATTGAAATCGCCCTTGTGGCCTCAAAACTTGTCTTTCTATAGTTTACATCTCAAATAGGTGAAGGCACTATGTGTGGTCATATAGGTCTTCAAGTTGGATTTCATTATGTTTCCCATATTAGGGTTTGGGAGAAACCCTAAATTGTTAAAATAGAGGGTGCATTCTATCAGCATTGTTTGGCATCAAGGAAAAATCATTGTGCATCCTATCCCCCTAGGTTCATGGTTGTTTCCCCCCATCTCAGCATGTGCATTAGGGTTATAATAATGTTGTCTTTACTTTTCACCCTTGAAACCCTAGATTGACATGCCTAAAGATTCTCACCCTTCATAATGCATGTTCACTAATGCTTCAAGGCACTTGCTCTATAAGCACATCATCCCCATCAAAAACAAAAATATTAAAGCCTTGTGATTGGTGGTTCCATTAAATGCCTGGTTTAAAATTCGTCTAAAAAAAATTGAAACATGACTTGCTCAACCCATGCAAACCCATAACATCTTAATTTGGATTATTTATGGTTCATGCTCCTTGAATAAATTATTTTTATTATTATTTATTTGTTTTAATGCTCTGACATGAAAATAG
Source organism: Pinus taeda (assembly GCA_000404065.3). NCBI lineage: Eukaryota > Viridiplantae > Streptophyta > Pinopsida > Pinales > Pinaceae > Pinus > Pinus taeda. Next base: position 65,401 of record APFE030217720.1, on the reverse strand, counting down.
TTTGCTTTCATTCTCTTACATGGAAATATCAATATTGTAACCTAACTTGTTTTCATTCCATCTTCTTTTAAGGAAATTGGTCGAAGATGCCATATACATTAATCAATGAAACAATGGCATTAAATAATCCCTTAACATAAAGATGGTGTCTTTAATGTACGATATGAACAAGATAGTCGCTTTAATGTACCCTGTGAACCTCACATACTCTTTTAAGGAGCTTAAAGGGGGGAAAAGGGCCTTGGATATAATAATGAAGGTAAGCAAAGGGAAAAAAAGCAAACCTTGCCAAACTGAAGGGTGGAAGGTATTAGTAAAGGTCATTTTCAGGCAGCGTTGTCTCAATTTAGGCAACAACATTCTGTGACAAACATATGGAAATAAAATCACATTAGGATAATGCTTGATCATGTTGCAAGGAAATAGGTCGTATGGTAGAGCTAAATGGGATATCACCCTGGCCAAAGCGTTATAGGAGACAATGTGATCACATGTGACATGTTGGGGAAATACGTTCAACAAATATATGAATGGACGTATCATAAGAATACGATGTTGAACGTGTGAGCATGTATTGAAAAAAGTGCCATCAGACATGTATCAACACAATTTAAACGATGGCGATATTGCCACAACACAACACAACACATCGATTAGAGGAAGTTGCATGAAAAGTCATAGAGAAGAGGTGAAGGGATGCAGCTCTAAAATGCAACTTGCGTTGAGTGTGACCATGCCACCTCTTCGAGTCGCAAGATTGCACGTGGGAGCCTGAAAGAAGCAAGCAGAAGGAGCGACTTACGTTAAATTACGCCTGCGTTAGTTCCTTCATAGGATGTGTGCAACTATGGTGCTTAGTTATATTTTCAAAAAATCTTTATAATCTGGGCATGTCTTTTATTCTGGATCGTATTATTAAAGGGGTTTGTTGTCTGTTCAAGACAAGAGCAGAGAAAATTTTTGTAGTCTCAACACTCCCTGTTCACGACTAAATATCTTTGTCGATGATCATAGATTGCAGGGCCGCACTTTATAACCTTATACAAGTGATGGAAGGATGCCACCTTAATGTGGTGTGACTATGCGACCTCATCATGGGTCGCTAAGCAGTAGAAAATTGTAATTGCAAATTCAACAATTATTGCGACTGCTTTGACTTGTCGACCACTCCCGTTCTACCACTCGCAGAGGCTTGTCAATGTTGCGACTTGCATAGCCAATAAATAATGTGACTTGCATGAGACTATTGAGGTGTAACCTCCTCTTCCTTTTGGAATGTGGCTTGGCTCATGTGACTGTCCACAAGTCACACTCTCCAGTGATGATTTTAAGAGTCAAACTTATAATGCAGAAAATGTGATGCCTTGAAGGATGCGAAGTCTGTATGAGAGGCAATAGTGCAATAAACACACACATGGTTTTGTAAAGGTTTAATGCCAATATACTACAACAAAAGTGCCACGTGAAAATATTGGAAGGGTTTTACAAATAGTCCAAGAGGCAAACATGGGAAGGATGCGATGACAACACTTCAAAGAGGAGATATGTTGGCACACGCTATATGAATGTGGACCTTTTCAAATGATTTCAAAATTATTTATGTTAAAAGATGATTTTTATAAGCTTCTACCTTATCATGATCATATTTATAATAAATGATTAATTATATGTGTGCAGGAATGAAGATCGCAAGGGCAAATAAGTAATCCAACCAATGTCATGGTGACATTGTAGGGTCACGAAGGCATTAGTGAAATATTGGAGACCAATGTTTCCCTACATGACACAGTGGCAAGGGAAGGGACGAGAATGTTGATATATGAAAAAAAGTCAAGACTTTTCATAGATTATGCAATTAGAGTTCCGATTAAGAAGTAATTGAATTTGTGTGGCTGCTTAGATATTATGTTAATCTCAATGGAAGATCGTAGGGAAAATAAATAATTTTGACCTAGAAAAGGGAGCTAGGGTTTCCACAAAGGCTACATAATCGTGGTTTCAACGAGATCGAAATTGGATCTGTTCAAGCTCCTAAAACCTAGTGGCAATGTCAACAACACAATGACATACGATGACTGGAAGCAAGTGAGGCATGATAATAATAATTTCAACCATTCATGAAGGTCTTAGTGGTTTCACAACAATGTTGGAAACAAGAACAAACCCTAATATTTCTCGAAACTTCTCTTTTCTCCTCACATTCTCTCTTCTATCAATGTGAAAATGTTCTCATCATGATCCCAGCAGTTATGCTGGGATCAATTCATCATGTACTAAACAATGGGCATGAGAGAGCAGTGAAGAAGTTCAAGAGTCATGAGGGGAAGTCAAGGGTCACGGTAGGTGAACAGTCACCTCATCTCTATAAATGTGCCCTCATGCCTGATTGTAGAGGGGACATTAGCACTTGAGTTGAGGCTAGGATTAGATAGTTGATTTGTTCTTGAGAGCTAGAGGCACTCAACTCTTGGCAGCTAGTAGAGAGAGTGATAGTGAGGCTAGGGTTTTGAATTGGGAAATGATATAAAAAGCCCATGTTCCACTGTTGGGTTTTGACCAGTTGAAAGATATGTACTTGAAGTTGCAACAACATTAATAAGATGTTCTTTTGGCACTAATTCCCATGCTTACTCATGGTGGTGGTATTAGTTGCATGATATCTTCACTGTATTTGTATGTGTGCTTTCATATACGCAATATGTTATTGTTTGATTCATAGTTGTTGGATGTATGTTTTTCTTTCGATTTTGTGTTTACTTATTTCTCGAAATGTCTGTGATTTATTGTGAACTAGTTTGCAATTAACTTCTGGCATGTTCTTGTTCATGTATGTATGATTGGGTTTTGGCTCACTGATCCCTCTCATGGCATACCCCTTCTTATTGATGCTCAGACTTTTTTTGTACATCTTTTTGTAGTTTGTCAATATTGAGCTGATTTTGCTTCACTGTCTAGGCATTTCATTCTTATCCCCACTTTGATGCCTTCTCATTTGACATCCAAGAGCGAAAGCATTCATGGCGGTAGCTGGGATGACATACTGGATGGGACTCCTATCCCAAATGGTGTGAGGTCTAATTGGGACTTTACACCCAGGAGACCCCCTAGTTGTTGGCGGTACCTTCTATCTCATCAAAAAATTGACACTATAAAGAGGGCTAGATGACAATTTATGCTCATTGAGTCGGTTTTGAACATCTTATCTAGAATGGTTCATTCTCAAATACTACTCCCAAGGCATTTATCTAATTGATCGATTTTCAATTTTCAATCCTCGATGAGCCTCTCTATCACTTGTCTCAATTAAAGTTTGATGGTGAGAATGGAACATCCATAATCGAGCACTTTTTTTATTCTCTTAGGTTTTGTGAATCTTACCAAATTGATGATGAAAAGTTTTATGGTGTGCTTTTCTCCCTCACCCTTGAAGGTCACTTCAAGAAATGGTGCCACATGTTGCCACTAGCTTCCATCCATTCTTTCGAGAAACTCATCAATAATATCCAACAATATTTTGATAGGTACGGTTTTCAGTATGTATTTAGAAGGATAAATAAGCCTGGAATGAAACCTAAAGAATCATTAGAACATTTTTTTGTTAGGTTCGTTCATATTTGTTTTGAATTCCCTGAAAGAGATGTCGATTGGGTGTATCTAGGTGAACAATTTCAATGGTCAGTTCTCGTTTCTCTGCAACACCTTCAATTTAAAACAAATCTCAATCCTTATGAGTATCATGATAATCTGCAAGTTACAAGTTGCCCGGATCTTATCCCTAATATTGTCTTTACTATCTCTCTAAGTCAGGAATAACCTCAAGCCTCCGAGGAGGAAATTACTGCTTATGAAATTTCTCATCCTCCTCATGCTCTGTTACCTAACGAATTTTTGGTCACAAATAGTTTAGATGATAAAAAATTCTTGTAGGGAAATGAACCAACTTGTATCGCCTCTAAAACTTTCATACATCCTATTGAATATGAACTTGAAGATCAAGTTGATACAACATCTCTCCTTGTTGATGAAACCAAGCTCGAGTCCATTGAACACATGCCTCAGTCTATTTCTAGATTTCATTCACCTGTCGAAAATGACTTGGGTCTTGTCTCAAATAAAGTTGACTCTCCTATCAAATCCACAAGCCATGACATGCATGAAAATCTATTTCTTCCTCTATATGATACTAGTTTGCAGGATGCGAGTCTTGGTCTGGTTGGTGCCCCTTCGTTTGACCCTTTTCATCCATTATACCCTAATTTATTTCAAGTGTCTACTACACCATCATTTTCTACAAGTCATTCACATCTTTATCCTACTCGTGTTTATTGGAATCATGTACATGGGGGTAATGTTTCACAAGCCCAATATGAGGATCTTGAATCTCTTGTTCCTGATCTCTTCAATCCACGATCTTTAGTAGATGAAGAAGAAGGCCTTACATCTCAGCCAATTTGAGATGGTTCTCTCATTGATTCCTCTTCACTTTCAATCCAAGAAGAGCCTTATGTGCCAGATACTGAACCTGATCAAACAGGTGGCTTCATAGATTTTCATTCTATCAAAAACATATTCGCCCATAGCTATGATGATTGTCATTCATATCCATCTGATGATCCAACGAAGCCCGCGTAATTTGATGATTCAACTTTTGAAGTTTTGGGGACTCGTTAGGAAGTTGAGGCACTTCAACTCCCATTGATGGTTATGTCAAGTTCTCACGATCCTGATGATACCCTTGAATGAGGTCAAATTAGGGTTTCTGAAATTAGGGTTTCCTCACACCATTCTCCTCTCAACATCATCTTTCCAGATGCAAGTTGATCTTAGAAAGACTCTAACCCAAGTGATGTTTCTCTGAGTGTATATTTCCATCCTCTATTAGCTAATATGTGTCAACCTCTATATCCTAATTTGTTTGTTCGAGAGGGTACACCGAGCATTGTCTCGAATCTTTTTGGCTGTTGCCTAGATAGTACAGATTGCGAACATGTACAAGTAGGTTATATCTTACAATCCCCTATATGTGAAGGTACGAATTTCCTAACCTCTCCTTTGCCTGAGACTCTTACGGTTGATTCACCTCATTGTTAGGTATATAAATAATATGATCTATTTAACTGCCAATCTATCAATGTTCAAACATTTTATTAAATTAACAATGTATTCACTAATAGTTGTCTCAACACAACTAATGATGACCATATTCATTCGCCTATTAATCTTACGAGGCCTCCAATATTTGATGGCTTGTGGTTTGAAGGTTTAAAGGTTTGTCAGGATGGTAAGGCACTTCAACTCTCGCTAATGGTTATGTCAGTTCCTCATGTCCTCAACGAAAGCCATGGATAACTTCAAATTAGGGTTTCCACGCTTCAATCCTCTGGTATCTCAGTTACACCTTGTGAAAACCCCTCTTTTCAAATTCAGCAAGTTGATCATCCTAAATATCATGATATGGTTGCTTATTGGCTTGAAAGATCTTACCTGGCGAATTTCTCTGCTAGCAGGCAACATCTTGCCTCGCTTACATTAGATTTATGGTTAAGCATGAATGGATGTATGTGATGGCTAGATGATCATATATTTCAAGTTTATGATTTTGTTTACTAGGATTGGATTGCAGTTTGGATTGAACAATCTTTTATGGCATGTTTTCCTGTCTGTAGACATGACCTTCTCATTGTTGTGCATGTTTCAAAGGTGAACATTAAGTTTTTTTCACAAATCTTTTTACAAATTCTAATCACTGACACCTTTGTTTTTGCAAGTTGGGAACTACTGTGGTGGTTGCATTGGAAGTTTGATTTCACATGACCGGACCTCCTTGCTGCTTAAATTAGGTTTTAGGGTTTAGACTAGTTAGGTTTTAGGCTTTGCTTATTAATTTTCTGATTAAAGTTTTCTTCTTAGAATTTTATTTATGGTTTAGATAAGCCTAGTCACATTTTCTTTATCATATTTGATCAGTTTTTGCATGACATTAGGAATTTAAGCTTGCACTCATGAGATCTTTGTACATGCATTGCATTGGTCTTTTATTTTCAATTAGATGATTTCTTCCTTGCATTTACATAGCAATGCATTACACTGAGCTTTGCCTGCTCCATTACACCATGTGTTTGTCTTCTTGCATAAAAATATGCTGGCCATTGACCTAGCCTGGCATTTTCCTCTATGTTGCATGCCATTGCATGCGTCTTCATGAACCTGGGGCCTTCAATTCTATGGCTAGCTTTCTCGCACCTGTTTACAAATTCTCAGACCTGAAGGAAGATTGCATTCCCTCCTCGCACATGTTGACACCCTCAGATGGTTGCTTGATCACCTTTCCCTAACGTGGAAGCGCTAACTCTAATGGTTGTGTGGGTTTGTGATGGTTACTCCAAGGGGTAGCTTCTCTTAGAACTAGTGACCTAAGTTACATCTTGGACAATTTTCCTACGAGTTTAACTCATTATCAAAGAAAATATGAACATTTTTCTTGTGGGGAACCCTAATTAGTTTTCTATACCCATAACCTAAACCTTGTGCTTAGAACAGTCTTGAATATTTCAATGACTTATTTTCATTGTTCACCTGTTAACTGGAGATGAGATGTGGAAGCTTGGCATGAGGGAAAACCTAAATCAGAATATCTTTTGATTTTCTATCAAACAAGAAACAACCTCTCTTGATCGTAAAATAAGCTGAGATCCCTCATTTGCCCTCACATTATAAATGCATGATAATAAGTGTGAATGTGCACATAAAGGAAAATAAAATAAAAAAGGGGGTGAAGGATAAAGAAAGGCTTATTGCACAGAGAGGTAATGCAACGACTCTGCCAAGGTACTGACCAGGCTCGCTGGTAGAGGAGCAACGTTTGTGATTTCTTGAAGTGACCTTGTCGGGGTATTGTCTAGGCCTATTGGTAGCAGAGAAACACCATAAAATTATTTAAAAAATTCTGAATACGATAATCCCTCTGCCTCCATATTTGCATCATCATCAAGTACTGGCATGCGTGAACTTCTCATTGGGTGTTTACAGACTAACAAGAACTAGCTAAGACACAAAGGGAAGGCATATCTGTAAAGGTCAAGGTAATGCAAGAGGTACCCATAGTGACTGTTCAATATTTCCTTGCATCACTATCTAGACTCGAACTATCATAGGGATGTTGGCAGAGATGTTGGATTCTACCAGTGGTTCACCAATTGTTGTAGCTACTACAACAACACCCAAAATTTTAGGCATATTCAAAATTTTTGGGTCCCCCTTCTACTTGCTTCAAGCAACTAGAGTTATAATAAGATGACCTATTCTTATCAAACCATGTCGATACGTCCTTTCACGCGATGTATATTGCACTATTTTATATTGTTGCCTCATGATTACATTATGGTTTCAAGGTTTTTTGCTTCAAAGATGCATTGAAAGTCCCTTTGTGGCCTCAAAACTCGTCTTTCTATAGATTACATCATAGATTGGTGAACGCACTGTGTGTGGACATATAGGTCTTCAACTTGGCTTTCATTATGTTTCCCATATTAGGGTTTGGGGGAAACCCTAAATTGTTAAAAGAGAGGGCACATTATCATTGACGTTGTTTGGCATCATGGGAAGAATCATTGCATATCGTATCCCCCTAGGTTCATGGTTGTTTCCCCCCATCTTAGCATGTGCATTAGGCTCATAATAATGTTGTAATTCCCTTGCACCCTTGAAACCCTAGATTGACATGACTAAATATTCTCACCCTTCATAATGCATGTTCACTAGAGCTTCAAGGCACTTGCTCTATAAGTACATCATCCCCATGGGAAACACAAATATTAAAGTCACTTGCGATTGGTGGTTTCATTAAATGCCTAGTTTAAAATTCGTCTAAAAAAATTTGAATCATAACTTGCTCAAGCCATGCAACCCATAACATCTTAATTTGGATTATTTATGGTTCATGCTCCTTGAATAAATTGTTTTTATTATTATTTTTTCACTTTCATGCTCTCACATGAAAATATCAATATTGTTCGCTAACTTATTTTCATTCCATCTTCTTTTCAGGAAATTGGTTGAATATGCCATAGACATTAATCAATTTAATATTGGCGTTAAATAATACTTTAACATAAAGATGGTGGATTTAATGTACCATTTGAAGAAGATGGTGGCTTTAATGTACCCTATGAACGTCACGTACACTTTTAAGGAGTTTAAAAAGGGAAAAAGGGCCTTGAATATAATAATGAAGGCAAACAAAGGGAAAACAACAGACCTTGGCAAAATGAAGGGTGGAAGGTATTAGTAAAGGTCGTTTTCAAGCAACGTTGTCTCAATTTAGACAACAAACTTATGTGACAAACATATGGAAATAAAATTACATTGGGATAATTCTTGATCATGTTGCAAGGAAATAGTTTGTATGGTAGAGCTAGATGGGATAGCACCATGGCCAAAGCGTGATTGGAGACAATGTGAGCGCATGTGACATGTTGGGGAAAGATCTTCAACACAATATGAATGGAAAGAGGCATAAAAAATTATAAATGTGGCACTAAATGATTGCAAAGGAGAAGGGCATTATAATAATTCACGTAAGTGATAAGCCATTGAAGATGCAATGAGGGTCCCAACTAAAGTTTGTGTTATAGCCAACTCGTTTCTTGGACATGCATGCTTTAAACATATAGAAAGTGTGTCAATAGCAACCAAAGGGCCAGTAAAGAAGAAGTGAGAGTATAAATTCGTTTTTCCAATGTACACACTAGGAATGGTTGTCGTTTTATTTATATATGTAAACAACTTCGTTATAGTTTAAATGTTTCATTGGTAGTGGACACAAACCATTGACAGATCCATATGTTTCAAAGGTGATTAAAAGTCTAACATTCCAAAAATTCACATCACTCAGCCATACAAACTTTACATAGATAGTTGGCCATTGTGAATTAATTCAAGCATATGAAATTAAGGCAATGGTTTATCCAACAAGTAGCTAGCAATCCAAACAAAGCCACGAGGTATAATGGAGACACCACTAGACTCCCCTAAAGTCCCACTACACAACGTTGGATGTATGAGAAGAACACGACTTTGAATGTGTGAGAATGTATTGAAAAGGCCTTGTTTGACATGCAAGATCTTTCTCTTTGACAGGAGCGTGACCAGACAACTTTGAACGCAATTTAAATGATGACGATACTTCCACAACATAACACATCGATCAGAGGGAGGGGCAAGCAGAGTCTTTGGGCAGAGGTGGAGGGATGCAACACTGAAATGCGACTTGCATTGGGTGTGACCATGCGACCTCTCTGAGTCGCAGGATCGCATGTTGTAGCCTTAAAGAAGCAACCATAAGGAGCAACATACGCTAAATTGCCACTGCACGACTTCCTTCCTAGGATGTACGTGATTATGATGCTCAATTATGTTTTTAACAATGCTTTAGCATACGGGCATATCTTTTATTATGGATCATATTATTGAAGCGATTTGTTGTCTATTCAAGACAAGAGCGGAGCAAATTTTTGTAGCCTCAACCCTCCCTGTTTGCGACTAAATCTCTTTTTCAATGATCATAGGTCGTAGGGTCACACTTTATAACCTTAGACAAGTGATGGAAGGATGCAACCTTGATGTGGTGCAACTATGAGACCTATGCCTAGGATGCTAAGTTGCAAAAAATTGTAATTGCAAATTCAACATTCATTACGACTATTGTGACCTCATGACCACTCTTGTTCTACCACTTGCAGAGACTTGTCAAAACTGTGACTTGCATAGCCAATAAATAATGTGACTTGCATGAGACTCTGAGGTGTATCCTCCTCTTTATTTTGGAATGCGACTTGGCTCATGTGACTGTCCACAAGTCTCACTCTCCAATGGTGACTTGAAGAGTCAAACTTATAATGCAGAAAATGCGATGCCTTGAAAGATGTGAGGCCCTATATGAGAGGAAAAAATGAAATAAATGCACACGTGGTTTTGGAAAGGTTTAATGCCAATATACTACAAGAAAAAGTGCCACATGAAAAGATTGGAAGGATTTTACAAATAGTCCAAGAGGCAAACGTTGGAAGGATACAATGACAACACTTCAAAGAGGAAATATGTTGGTGCGTGCTATATGGATGTGGACCTTTTCAAATGAGTTCAAAATAATTTATGTTAAACAATTTCACTATTGATAAATAAAAGATGTTTTTTTATAATTTTTTACCTTATCATGATCAGATTTATAATATTTGATTAATTATATGTCTGCAGGGATGAAGGTCGCAAGGGCACTAAGCAAGTAATCCAACCAATGTCAAGGTGACATTGCCATGTCACAAAGGCATTAGCGAAATATTGGAGACCAATGTTTCCCCTACATCAGACCATGGGAAGGGAAGGGATGAGACTGTTGATCTATGAGAAGAAGCTAAGACTTCTCATAGATTACCCAATTAGGGTTCCGATTAAAAAGCAATTGGATTTGTGTGGTTGCCTAGACATTATGCCATCTTAATGGCAGATCGTAGGGAAAAGCAATAATGTTGACCTAGAAAAGGGAGCTAGGGTTTCCGCAAAAGCTACACAATCAGGGTTTCAACGAGATCGAAATTGGATTTCTTCACACTCCTAAAACCTGGTGGAAATGTCAAGAACACAACGAGACATGATGCAAGCGAGGTATGATGATAAGAATTTCAATCATTCGTGCAGGTCTTCGTGGTTTCACAACAATGTTGTAAACAAGAACCAACCCTAAGGTTTCTCGAAAATTCTCTTTTCTCCTCACATTCTCTCTTCTATCAATGTGCAAATGTTCTCATCATGATGTCAACACATATGTTGGGATCAATTCAGCATGTACTAAACAATGGGCATGAGAGAGCAACGAGGAAGTTCAAGAGTCATGAGGGGAGGTAAGGGGTCATGGTAGGTGAACAGTCACCTCATCTCTATAAATGTTCCTTCAGGCCTTATTGTGGAGGGGACTTTAGTACTTGTGTTTAGGCTAGGATTAGATAGTTGATTTGTACATGAGAGCTAGAAGCACTCAACTCTTGGTAGCTAGTATAGGGGGCTAAAATGAGGCTAGGGTTTTTCATTTGGCAATGATATAAGCAACCCATGTTCCACTGTTGGGTTTTGACGAGTTGCAAGATATGTACTTGAATTTGCAGCAACATTGGGTGTATGATATTTTCACTATATTTTGATATGTGCTTTCATATACGCAATATGTTATGGACTAATTCATAGTTGTTGCATGTATATTTTGATTTCGAATCTTTGTTTACTTATTTCTCGCCATGTTGATGATTTATTTGAACTAGTTTGTAATTAAATTTTGGCATGTTCTTGTTCATGTATGTCTGATTGAATTTTAGCTCACTAATCCTTGTCATGGCATGCCCCTTCTTATTGTTGTTGAGACTAGTTTGTACCTCTTTCTATAGTTTTTCAATCTTGGGATGATTTTGTTTCAATGTCTGAGAATTTCATTCTTGTCCCCACTCTGGCGCCTTCTCATTTGACATATTAGATGGGGCTCCTATCCCAAACGGTGTGAGTTTAAATTGGGATTTTACACCCGGGAGACCCCCTAGTTGTTGGAGGTACCGTTTATCTCGTCAACATACTTATATAATAAGGTTGGGTTTGTCATGGAATCCATTAGGGGAAAATACCTCTCCTTCCTACCAATGCAAATGGAAATCACTTCCAATTCTCCCCCCAAGCCCTTTCATTTTCCAACACAACAGGTAGACAGGGACCTAAGAAGGTCTGGTCTTTGGCATCAAGACTACCCATTCCAACCAAGAACCTTTCAGACTCACAAGTCTTCCTCATGATTTCCACTAGCTCCTTTTCCAACTCAAGAAATATCTTGACTCACAGCATCCTCCCCACCTTAACATTGTCTTGTTTTTGGTTTTTCAATTTATTCTCCCTTTCTTCCAAGAATGCCTCCAATTTTTCCTCTTGCCTTCCTTGGCTTCTCTTCCCCCACTGAGATGTTTCTAAGGAGAGAGGGAGCAACTGTCCTCTAAATGTATGGTAAATGAAAATTTTCATCTAGGGTCTTTTCCAGTGAATTCCATGACTTGTCATAACTAAATTATTATTACAATTTATAATAAACTTTTAACATTTAAAATTATCAATAGGCCTTCTACCCAGCCCAAAGTCTGCCAAGCCAAGGTACTGCAGTAAAAGTAAATTAAACATTTTCTTTTCACTAAGGGGTGTTATAGGCTCTGTCTGGCCAAATAAGCAAACATTGAAGATTTGTTGGTGTTTGGAGATTCACAGGTTGTTATCCAACACCTTGTTTGTGGATCTTTGCCCAAGGATCACAGGTTGTTATCCAACACCTTGTTTGTGGATCTTTGCCCAAGGATTGCAGGTTTTGAAGCATTATTGATTGAATAAGGAATAAACTAGCCTTCTCGGTACTATTAGTTTCTTTCATGTTTTGAGAATGAACACTTTTTCTACACTTGATCTCGCTAATAAAGGTGCACTTGATCTAGCCAATAAAGTTATAAACTTGGAAGAAAATGTGTTTGCTTATCTACAGGGCTTTTGGAGAATCTACACCTCCAAAGACCTTGCGTCCTTGAGAATAGTAAGATAACCAATAGATATTGAGGAGTCAGACTCTCATTAAGTTACATATATAGTTGGTCTCGAAGGATTTTCATTGTACTTACTTGTTGTATAGGCCATGATCCAATTGTAGATTTTGAATTAATACAATATTCTCATCACATTAAAAAAATGAATGTGTAGTAAAGTTATAATACCTATAAAATCTAAATAAATAAATTGTTTAATAAAATATATGAAATATAGGAAAATAAAGGAAAAAAGAAGTTAGGAAAGCAAAATTACAATCTCTCCTAAATTTAAATTAAGAAATATTTTATAAAATAGTTTTTTTTTTTAATAATTATATATAAAGAAAATTTAAAATAATTAAGAATATGATAGTGATATCATTTCTAATAAAATTCATAATTTTTGAATATTATAACGTTTATTCTAAATTTTAGTGAGATTTAAATTTTAGATCACTAAAAATGTATTAATTTCAATATAAAAACTTTAATAATAATAAGAAGAAATCAACGCTAAAGAGAATATTTGTTATTGAAAGAATCTACTGAAAATAATTTTTTTGTTTTTCAATAATTTATTAAAATTGTGATGTTTTATCGTTTTAAATGTATTTTTTATTTAGAATAATTTTTTATAATTTTTTAATTAAACTTCAATCAAAAATCAAAATTTAAATTTAAATAAAAATAAAAAAACAAAAACTCGTTGGCAAAGTATTTGATAGTATAATCCATAAAACCCCACAATTTGTGTAACAAAAGAAACCCCGATTCACATAGCTTTAGATTCAGTACTTGGGATTTGAACATGCAACCTAATATTATATCCTCGATAATAAAAAAAAAAAACGCGGAGTATTTTGTATTATATTCTAAATGGTCAATGGAAATGGTCTGTGATTTGCAATCAATAGTGTGGAAGTCGGTGATCGATTGCCACGTGTTAGATATAGAAAATAAGATAAGGGGTCCACAGTTTTTAATTTTTTAGGCTGGCCTATAATTTGTCATTTATATTGTGACTCCATGGATATCCTAGTAAGGTCGGTAGTGAGTATGCCATTTTATTATTATTTTACATATTGATATATATATAAAAAAGTAGTCTAATTGATCCGAATTGGGTCCTAAAACTCTCTAAGTTTTCATGATTGTTTCAAATTATGCTAAAATATTCAAGTCTTAGAAAAGATCGAAGTTGTCAGAAGGAATCCTCATAATAATTGCAGTTGTGGCCAGAGCGGAGCAACGAGGACCTTGGTCAAGTGCGCAGACTGTTGGCCCATGGTAAAGCGCAAGGGCACAAAACTGACAAAACCGAAGGCTAATTCAGAAAACAGAGGGGGATTCTGATATGTGATTAGCAAGGCATCCCCCTCAGTGAAGGAAAGCCTTGAAGCACCGAGACCCGAAAATGCTATAAAATTTAGAAAAGTAACTGTTTCGGTTCCGTAGCACGGGATTCCCCAAAACCGGCACGATATCTGAAGGCTTCAAGGTAGTAAGCAGTTTTGATTGATTCTCGCTTGATGCCACACATCGAGTGACACACTTTTGTCAGAAGAGAGAAACCGCTTGCATCGGATGGGTAAATGTCGTGCGACTTGTTCGCCCGATATAAAGGACGACCGTAGGATTTAGGGGGTCTAGATCAATGGCGGAGATGCGTCCCAATGACCAACTGGATTTGACAAGTCAAAAAGCAAGATGACAAGGGATTTGAAGTCTGACGTGGATGATGAGTTGACAAACGATTCATGTTCGCGGGTGATCTTGAAGGAAACAGATTTACTGGCCATTCGAGTATGATTCAGGGAATCTAACACCCAGTTCGTTAGCAAATAGGTGGCCACCTCCCTGTGAGGCATTACCCAGTGATGATGACGCAGAGAAGAGGAATTCGAACAGACAGAGGAAAGGAAACTAGAAGGCCGGGAAGCGGAAACGAGAAGTCAGAAGAACAGGCTGGCTTTAAAGCCATGAACTAACAGAAGCATAGACAGGGGGAAACACATAGAGACGCAGAAAGCTAATAGCAGAGAATAGAGAGTAGAAGCCAAGCTGACCTGAAGGAAACATCTAGCCAAACAGAGCCAAAGAGAGTCAGAGAGTTTGTGTACTCCATTGAAGGCTTGAGAGGTTCAAGCAAACTCCTCGGTATAGGCCTGTCATACTACTATGACCCTCAGAGGTCGAGTTTTAGTAAGGAGAGTCTATGCGCTTTATTCCTACTGACTTCATTATGTTAGTGAGACTCGAATCGAGCTCATTTTTGTAAAAAATCTGCTCGAAAACATAATAGAGAGGCCACCATTGATAGGTTGGACTAGGAGACATAGCCCATGAGAATTTGGTGAACTCCTTATTAAACTTGTTTTGCTTACATGTTTGATTGTTATGTTTTCTTTGAATTTCCTCAGTGTTTATGTATTCTAGCAATCTTATCGATCCATTTCATAAGTAACATAGGCACATCCATGCACATGAGTCTGTAATACCTTTCATTCTTTATCCTGGATAAATTCCAGATCAAGTGGTATCAAAGCTTAGGGTTACTAAGGTTAGACAAGCTTGTGCTAGATTTTGTTGTTGAATGCTAACTAGATCAAAGCTTAAATTAGGAGAAGGAGAATTGGCTAAAACTAACCCGGAAATTGGAAGATTCTATTCTAAGAGGAAAATGTCGAAAGAAAATCTCTTGGAATCAAACCCCCAGTTCATGGATAGTTTTATGACCCTGAAATCCATGGTGGACGAAATGTATAGGGACTTTAAGAAACATAGAGATGAGGATTCATCAAGCTCCAAACAAGACAAAGAAGTAGAAGAATATCTCCTCCATGACCACTCTAAAGGCAAAGGGAAAGAAGAAAAATTTCTCATGCCTCCTAATAGCCCTGAAAATAAAAACAAGATATCTTTGATTAAATTAGATGTTAAATTTGATTTACCAATATATGATGGAGAGTTGAATCTAGAGAAGCTAGATAATTGGATCAGACAGATTGATGTTTATTGCAGAGTGCAAAGCATTGACTTAGACAAGAGTAAGATTCAGTTGGCCAGCCTATGCATTGGAGGCACTGCCTTGGTATGGTGGGAAGGTAGGACACTAGCGGACATGAAGAAAGATGGTAAGATTCTCTTTGTCTAGAGTGAATTTGTTTTTGCAATTAAAAAGCAATTCTATCCACTAGCCTACATGCAGCAAGCCATGATGAGCTGGCAAACTCTTCGACAACTAAAAAGGCAAAGTGTACAAGGTTACACTCAAGAATTTAGGAAAAGAGCTATGATTCTAGGAATTTCTTTAGACTCACCTGAGACTCTGTTGAAGTATATAAGTGGTCTACACAACTACATCAGGCACACTATACTCATGTTTAATCCCACTAGCATAGATGAGGTATTTTTTCAGGCTACGCATCTAGAAGCTAGGGGTAAGAATGAGAACCCAGAAGTTGGGGGGTCATCCCAACCCACTGCAAGCAAAACTAAGGAGAAAAGAAAAAAGAAATGGAAGGAGAGGAAGAAAAACATTGTACAGAAGAGCAAGTCCTCATGCACTCACTGTAATAAGGATGGGCGTGATGATGAACACTGTTGGATTCTACATCCCGAGTTGAAACCTAAGAAATTCGAGGGCAAGAAGAAGAAGACTGCTGCAACTATTCAAAAGGATCCGAGGCCAGACTTATGAGATGAAGCAACAATCGCAGCCACATGTATAAAAGGTAAAAATTTTGAAGCATCTACTAGTAATTTTGCACAATATACTAATAATGAATAAAATGAGAGAAAAAGACGTGAGCTTTTTCATATTCGAGTTATTTCCAATCATCAAAATATTGATACTTTGTTTGATAGTGGCTCACAAGTAAATTTAATTTCTAAATAAATTGTAAAGAAGTTGGGATTACTAACCACACCTCACAAGAAACCATATCCATTAGGTTGGACATGTGATAAAGCAAAGCTACAAGTGACTAGACAGTGTAAACTTAAGCTCTCTTTTGGGTCAGCCTTTGTAGATGAGGTTGAGTTAGATATAGTTCGTTTGGATATATGTGGAATTGTTTTAGGAAGTCCTTACTTGTATAATAGAAAAGCTATTTTATATAGAGCTGAGAATAAGTATCTACTCGTTAAAGATGGAATCGAATATATTGTAAGAGCTCATAAGCTCAAGAATAATTATACTCTCATAAACTCAGGGCAGATGAAACGAATTGTAAATTCATGCAAACAATTTTTACTAATGGTTGTAAAGGAAAACAAATATGATAAAACCAATGTATTTGAGGGTTGTGATGCTAAACAACAAGTTGATTTAGAAAAAGTTGTTTCAGAATATGATGTATTATTTCAAGAATGTAAAGGTCTGCCACCCAAAAAGGAAATATTGCATGATATTAATTTGCAGCAAGATGCTCCATTCCCTAACATCAAAATGTATAGGTTGCCCGCTTTAGAGAATGCAGAAATCAAGAAGCAGGCACAGGAGCTGCTCGAGAAGGGGTTCATCAGACCTAGCACATCACCATGTGGGTCTCCAATTGTTTCGGTAAAAAAGAAATATGTCTCATGGAGAATGTGCATTGATTACCGAGCACTAAATAAGATAACGATAAAAAATCATTATCCCCTTCCTCGCATAGATGATCTATTAGATCAATTAAAAGAAGTTGTTTATTTTTCCAAGTTAGACTTGCATAGTGGCTATCATCAGGTCAGGGTTGCAAAGCAAGATGCATGGAAGACTACTTTCAAAACAAAGCAGGGATTGTATGAGTGGTTGGTTATGCCTTTTGGCTTAACTAATGCTTCTACTACTTTCATGAGAGTAATGAATGATGTACTCAAACCTTTTCTTGATGATTTTGTTATTGTATATCTGGATGACATTCTCATATTTAGCAAAACATGGGAAGAACACTTAAAGCATGTTAAGCAGACACTAGATGTTTTCAAAAGAGAAAAACTTTATGTTAAACTCGCAAAATGTGAATTTGGAAAAACGTCTTTGAATTATTTGGGACATATACTGTGGGGGTGGTGAATTGAAGATAGATCCCTCTAAGGTTGTAGTCATTGTAAACTAGCCTAAACCCAAATCTGCTACAGAAGTTAGAAGCTTCTTAGGAGCAGCACAATATTGGGGAAACTTTATTTCTAACTTTTCCTTAATTGCAGCCCCCTTACATGCTTTAACAAGATTGAACAAGGTGTTTCAATGGGGAGGCAAACAGCAGAAAGCCTTCGACGCCTTGAAAGAAAAGATTAGTACAACACTAGTACTAGCATTGCCCAATCTTCAAAGACCATTTCAGATTGAAACAGATGCCATGGGGGCAATGTTAATGAAACACGGTAAACCCATATGTTACCATTCTGAGACATCTAATTCTACAGTAGTTAACTATCCTACATATGATAAAGAATTATATGCATTAGTACAGAGAGTGAAAAAGTGGAAACATTACTTAATGGGCAAAGAGACAGTTATACATATTGATCATCAACCACTTCAATATCTACACTCCCAAACTAAGTTGCAGCAATCAAGACACTATAGATGGATGGGTTTTCTACAATAGTTTCATTTAGTCATTAGATATAAAAAGAGCATACACAATAAAGTTTCATATATGTTATCTACACCAATTATAAATGCATCTACTATACTTAAGCATAATTCAGTATTGCATGAGAGCTACATTGAAGAATATGCTCAAGATATAGATTTTAAAGATGTATATGAAACTTTAAGTCAAGGCAAACGAGTAGAAGAATTGGATTATCATATTAAGGACCAACTCTTGTATCATTTGGGAAACTATGCATTCCATAAACTAAAAGAGTAAAGATAATTCGAGAAGCATACACTTCTCTAATATCAGGTCACTTTTGTGTAAGTAAAACGGTTGCACAGCTGCAAAGATTTTGTTATTGGCCGAAAATGAATGAGACAGTTTCTAGATATGAAGAGGGTGTACCATGTGTGCTAAAAGTAAGCCTAGCAATAGAAAACTAGGCTTGTACACTCCACTACCAGTTCCTTCTCATCCTTGGGAAAGTGTTTCCATGGACTTTGTTGGAGGACTGCCTAAATCTAGGAAAGGTCATGAATATTTATGTGTTGTTGTGGATAGGTTCAAAAAAATGTGTATTTTAATACCTTGTAACAAACAAATTACAGGTGAACAAACTGCAAAGTTGTTCTTTCAGCATGTATGGGTTCATTTTGGATTAACCACTTCCATAATATCTGATCGAGATACTCGATTTGTTGGGAAATTTTGGTCGAGTTTGTGGGAATTGATGGACACCGGGCTGAAGAAAAGCACAACTTTTCATTCACAAATAGATGGCCAAACAGAAGTGTTCAACATGATAGTGATCCAGTTGCTCAGAGGCTATTGCAACAAGAATCCCAAACTTTGGGATGAACATTTATGTTATGTGCAACATGCTTACAACCGAGCTAAATATTCTTCTACACAGAGATCTCCTTTTGAGACCTGTTTTGGTTTCACACCAAGGTCTTCCTTGTATTTTGTCTTTGGTAAAGACATAACAGTTGATGGATATAGTGATGTGGACAAGGCAACCGAGTTCATTGAACAAATCTAGGAGATTCACCAGGCAGTAGAGGAACATCTGGAAAAGAGCCAAGCCAAGTATAAGGCAAGGCATGACAAGCATCGGATGGAGCATAGTTTCCAAGTTGGTGATCAAGTCTGTCTATATATCAGCAAAGACAGAATGCAAGGTGAAGGAAAGAAGTTGAAGCCAATAAGGTATGGACCTTTCAAGATACTCGAGAAAATTGGTGAGAATGCTTTTCGCCTTGATCTACCAGCTTACATGCACATCTACTCAGTTTCTAATGCAGACAACTTGAGACTATTTGAACCTTCATTAATTGAAGATCCTGAAGAGCAAAGTCAATTGCCTTCTATTGATGATCTGTTATTTGAATATCTTAATGAGTTGCAGGAAGATACAGTTCTAGACATGAATGTAAGAACTACACATAAAGGTGATGTTAAGTACCTTAGGACCAGACTCAAAGGTTCAAAGCCAAGCAGTGCGAAATGGATAGAAATTGAGCAAGCGAGGAAACAATACCCTCACTTGATTGATGCTTGAAAGAAAACCAACTTTTGGTGGTCCAAAAGCTTTTTCAGTGGGAAGGCCGTGATCTGAATTGGATCCTAAAACTCTCTAAGTTTTCATGACTATTTCAAATTATGCTAAAAAATTCAAGTTTTAGAAAAGTTCAAAGCTATCAGAAGGAATCCTCATAAAAATTGCAGTTGTGGCTAGAGTGGAGCAACGAGGATCCTCGGTCGAGTGTGCAGACCATTAGCCCATGGTAAAGCACAATGGCACAAAACTGACAAAACCAGAGGCTAATTCAGAAAACATAGGTGGATTCTAATACACGATTAGTAGGGCATCCCCCTCAGTGAAGGAAAGCTCCAAAGCACCCGGATCCAAAAACGCTATAAAATTTAGAAAAGTAACTGTTTCAGTTTTGTAGCACGGGATTCCCCAAAACCGGCAGGATATCGGAAGGCTTCGAGGTGGTAAGAAATTTGACTGAGTCCCACACGATTCCACACATTGAGCAACATGTGTCCGGCGGAAGAGAGAGAAAACCGCTCGCATCGGACGGGTAAATGCCATGTGACTTATCTGCCCGATATGAAGGATGACCGTAGGATCTGGGGGGTTCAGATCGACGCCCGAGATGCGTCTCGATGACTGACTGGATTTGACAGTGTTATAGAATTTTTTGGGCACTTCAACCCCAGTCATAAATTTCGATAAACTGAGGGCTCCTAAGTCCCTAAAAGTGTTGCTTCACTTCCTAAAGGAACAAGGTCAGCTGATTACATCATCTCCTAGAAGTTCTCCACTGAAAACTACTCATAAATGGTCAAAATTGGACCATACTGAAAACCCAGTGTAGAGGGTGTGATGTATATCACCTTCCCAGTGTATAGGGTGCGATGAATACTGAATGGCTCCTCTGTAGGGTGCGATGGTCGGGAATGGACAAATGGCAGGGACAAAATGCGAGGTGGAAGATCATGGAATCTTCCAGAGGCTTCCCCTCTGACACTTGCCTCTCTGTTTTCAACCAGGGATGAGTAAGAGATCATCATTCTCCAAGTGGAAGTAGGAACTATCATAGAGAGGGCACTAATCAAGACCCTAGAAGATGACTCACCTCCCTATAATCATCTATATATGGATCCCTCATCAGAGAGATCCAAAGGATAGAATTTTGTATCTTATAGAGAAGTGTTGTTGGTTTTCTGGTGTACATTCATAGTGTTGGGTGATCTAAGCTTTACTTGAGGTGAAGAAGGGCTTTCTAGCTGGAGGATGATGCTGGGTCATAACATATGGTTGTAATCCTCTTGCTACTTTTCATCTTAATAAAGCTATTCAAGTTTTCCTCCATATTCTTGTATGTTTACTTATATATGCATTTTTATGGTTAACACACATTTGGTCCTGTGTTATTTATGAATATAGATCTTTGTTCTTCGATAGTAGTATGTTGTTGTGATTCCACAGGTCCTCTTTGAAGCTAGGAAGACGAAGAAGAAGCAGCGAAGCTCTATCAAGAACGAGAGGAAATCAAGCGCAAGACTAAGGTTGGTCTCCTTGGTTCCCCTCTTGTCTATTTTCATAAAGGAAAACGAAAGTAGACTTTACTTGTTTTTTTCTAAGATAGCTACCAGTCTTAGTGGAATAGCAACATCCGAGTGGACACTATTCCCGGTAACAAAATGGCGACTCCACTGGGGAAATCCTACATTGTTTGTTAGCCTATCTATCTTTGTTTCTTTTATAAACTTACAGACGGAGCCTGAAGTCAAGCCAGCTAGCCTTTGAACTGCATTTTCTATACAAATGCAAAGTAGATCAATGTTGCTTCAGTCTATCTCTGGGTTTTGTTTATGAATTAAACAATCGATCTGCAAACAGTCTAATTTCCCTAAGTGGTGGCTCTAGTAACCTCCTTAGATCAACCTTGTGTTTTACATATACTGAACATCACTTACTCGGCCTAAATCCCTAAACTGTATTGCAAATTGTGAGTAAAAACTTATTTAAAGTCTCACACTGGTACCATCGCACCCTGCCTTCAAGGCAGACTGTATGCATCACACTTCCTGAGTGCAGTAGGTGCGCTGCATAATGAATTCACAGTGTGACAGGTGTGATGGTTAGGGAAGGTTAACTTTACCTTCAGACTTTGGTTTTTCCTCACTGTTTTCAGTCCTATTCAGGAGTTTTGTTTTCTATGGTCAATGTATCTCTATGAAAACCCCCTTCTCTTACATTATTTTGCCTCCATAGTGCAAAGAACTGTAAGTGTTTTCAGTTCTCTTTTGCAAAAAGGTAGCATAGTCGAACTGTCATTTCTTGATATCAAAGTGTCGTAGCTATCGTTTTCAGTTTTAGAAGACAATCCCATTGTTCTTGATAGTCGATTATACAGTTACTATTGCATATGATCTGAATTAATAGTTTTTAAAGTGTCAAAAAGCAATTTTCATTTCAAAATCGCTAAGTGTCTCTCTTACCTTCACTTCATTTTGAAAAAGGAACTTGTTGAGTATTGTCACTTTGAAAGTAATTCAGATTTGCACATTGCTTTCTTATCATCATTCATACATTAAGAAGGCTGAAAACAAATACATGCATGTGCATTTGCATTTTGACTGCTTGCTTTGATTTAGGACAATGCATTTAGCATGTGCTCTGTGCTCTTTGCAGAAAGATTCTTAACTTTCTTTCCTTAGTAGCTAGGATTTTCATTGTCAAAAGAAGATTAAACATTTGTTTATCATCTTAGACTGAATTTTAGGAATTGTATACACATCACGCGATGAACCTGAAAGGCAAATTTTTAAGCAAGATCAACTTAAAATAAATTTAATGAATCTAACAACGCTTTGGAACCTAACGCACAACATCTAGAGGTCTAGGCTAGAGACGTATTCCGGCTTCGTAAAACCTGGTAACTGTTGTTTTCATTTTTGGTTGGGTGATTCCTCCACTGTGAGATGACAGGTGCCAGTACGGATTTGTGCTCCCACGTACCGTCGAGTATATTTTGGGAGAACACAATAGGCTACATCCTGTATCCTTAGGAATCCGTGTTTGCCGCCCTATCGATCACAATGCACTGAACACAGCATTCGGGAAGATTGACTACCGTATAGTAAAAAGTATTATGTAGTTTTGTGATTGGTTTGGTAATCCCCTCTACCTAGATCTCCAGAGAAGTCCATTTTTCTCCTTTTAAGACTCCTTAAAGGAAAAGGTCCTCTGAGCACTTGTCACTTCAGGCTCAATAAAAATCGAAGGTGACTAGAGTCATCTTTTGTTTTTTCTTGACTCTTTATGAAAAAACAAGTTGTGTCAAAGCGTCTAAAATTTATTTTAATTGGAATAACATCACAAATTCCTTCGTTGGTCTTTAGGTTGAGAAAATGGAGTCTACCAACCAAGGATTTCCCCTTGGAGGAAATCCTAGTCCCTTCTCCTCTTGGAGAGATGTTGGTGCACCCCATATGGCCACTTTGTCACTTCCAGGATTGACAATTGGTTTACCCGTCTGGCTCTTCTCTACCTCTGTCATTCAGAATCCCATAATTCTTGAACAGTCTAATCAGCAACTAGATGACACTAGAGTTTCCTCCCAACCTTCTAGTTCATCTAATTCTCCCTCTCCTCCTTCCTCTTCGCTTGATAAAGCCGATAAAGCTAAAAATCAAGTAACTAAGAAGAAGAATAAGCAGAAAGAGAAAAAGGAAAAGAAGAAAAAGGAACCAAAATCGAAAGGGGGCAACCAAGCGTCATCTAGCAAAAATTCTCACACCGCACAGTCAAAACCTAAATCTCCTTGTTTCATTTGCAATGGAGACCACTATCACCGATATTGTCCTTGCATCCCTCGGATCTTAAGGGACTGGTCTCCTCATTTGCACAATCTGGTAGCCTCAACCTCTGGCAATCATGTTGAATGCTCACCATCAACCAGTGAAAGTGAAGCACATGGACAAAGAAGGAATCCTAGACTTCCTTGTAAGTTGTGTGAAGGCAGTCACACCATCCACCATTGTCCCTTCCTTGACGAGGCTAAAAGAGTTTTGGATGATTTTCCAGTTTCACCACTACGACTTCCTCCTGGATATAAAAAAACTCTTGCCA
>APFE030217720.1:19043-41551 GCA_000404065.3 Pinus taeda | reverse complement strand
TCTTGTATGTTTACTTATATATGCATTTGTATGGTTAACACACATCTGGTCCTGTGTTATTTATGAATATAGATCTTTGTTCTTCGATAGTAGTATGTTGCTGTGATTCCACAGGTGCTCTTTGAAGCTAGGAAGACGAAGAAGAAGCGACAAAGCTCTATCAGGAAGGAGAAGAAATCAAGCGCAAGACTAAGGTTGGTCTCCTTGGTTCCCCTCTTGTCTATTTTCATAAAGGAAAACGAAAGTAGACTTTACTTGTTTTTTTCTAAGATAGCTACCAGTCTTAGTGGAATAGCAACATCCGAGTGGACACTATTCCCGGTAACAAAATGGCGACTCCACTGGGGAAATCCTACATTGTTTGTTAGCCTATCTATCTTTGTTTCTTTTATAAACTTACAGACGGAGCCTGAAGTCAAGCCAGCTAGCCTTTGAACTGCATTTTCTATACAAATGCAAAGTAGATCAATGTTGCTTCAGTCTATCTCTGGGTTTTGTTTATGAATTAAACAATCGATCTGCAAACAGTCTAATTTCCCTAAGTGGTGGCTCTAGTAACCTCCTTAGATCAACCTTGTGTTTTACATATACTGAACATCACTTACTCGGCCTAAATCCCTAAACTGTATTGCAAATTGTGAGTAAAAACTTATTTAAAGTCTCACACTGGTACCATCGCACCCTGCCTTCAAGGCAGACTGTATGCATCACACTTCCTGAGTGCAGTAGGTGCGCTGCATAATGAATTCACAGTGTGACAGGTGTGATGGTTAGGGAAGGTTAACTTTACCTTCAGACTTTGGTTTTTCCTCACTGTTTTCAGTCCTATTCAGGAGTTTTGTTTTCTATGGTCAATGTATCTCTATGAAAACCCCCTTCTCTTACATTATTTTGCCTCCATAGTGCAAAGAACTGTAAGTGTTTTCAGTTCTCTTTTGCAAAAAGGTAGCATAGTCGAACTGTCATTTCTTGATATCAAAGTGTCGTAGCTATCGTTTTCAGTTTTAGAAGACAATCCCATTGTTCTTGATAGTCGATTATACAGTTACTATTGCATATGATCTGAATTAATAGTTTTTAAAGTGTCAAAAAGCAATTTTCATTTCAAAATCGCTAAGTGTCTCTCTTACCTTCACTTCATTTTGAAAAAGGAACTTGTTGAGTATTGTCACTTTGAAAGTAATTCAGATTTGCACATTGCTTTCTTATCATCATTCATACATTAAGAAGGCTGAAAACAAATACATGCATGTGCATTTGCATTTTGACTGCTTGCTTTGATTTAGGACAATGCATTTAGCATGTGCTCTGTGCTCTTTGCAGAAAGATTCTTAACTTTCTTTCCTTAGTAGCTAGGATTTTCATTGTCAAAAGAAGATTAAACATTTGTTTATCATCTTAGACTGAATTTTAGGAATTGTATACACATCACGCGATGAACCTGAAAGGCAAATTTTTAAGCAAGATCAACTTAAAATAAATTTAATGAATCTAACAACGCTTTGGAACCTAACGCACAACATCTAGAGGTCTAGGCTAGAGACGTATTCCGGCTTCGTAAAACCTGGTAACTGTTGTTTTCATTTTTGGTTGGGTGATTCCTCCACTGTGAGATGACAGGTGCCAGTACGGATTTGTGCTCCCACGTACCGTCGAGTATATTTTGGGAGAACACAATAGGCTACATCCTGTATCCTTAGGAATCCGTGTTTGCCGCCCTATCGATCACAATGCACTGAACACAGCATTCGGGAAGATTGACTACCGTATAGTAAAAAGTATTATGTAGTTTTGTGATTGGTTTGGTAATCCCCTCTACCTAGATCTCCAGAGAAGTCCATTTTTCTCCTTTTAAGACTCCTTAAAGGAAAAGGTCCTCTGAGCACTTGTCACTTCAGGCTCAATAAAAATCGAAGGTGACTAGAGTCATCTTTTGTTTTTTCTTGACTCTTTATGAAAAAACAAGTTGTGTCAAAGCGTCTAAAATTTATTTTAATTGGAATAACATCACAAATTCCTTCGTTGGTCTTTAGGTTGAGAAAATGGAGTCTACCAACCAAGGATTTCCCCTTGGAGGAAATCCTAGTCCCTTCTCCTCTTGGGGAGATGTTGGTGCACCCCATATGGCCACTTTGTCACTTCCAGGATTGACAATTGGTTTACCCGTCTGGCTCTTCTCTACCTCTGTTGTTCAGAATCCCATAATTCCTGAACAGTTAAGTCAGCAACTAGATGACACTAGAGTTGCCTCCCAACCTTCTACTTCGTCTGATTCTCCCTCTCCTCCTTCCTCTTCTCTTGATAAAGCTAAAAATCAAGTGACCGAGAAGAAGAAGAAGCATAAAGAGAAAAAGGAACCAAAATCGAAAGGGGGCAACCAAGCATCATCTAGCGAAAATCCTCACACCGCACCGTCAAAACCTAAATCTCCTTGTGTCATTTGCAATGGAGACCACTATCACCGAGATTGTCCTTGCATCCCTCAGATCTTAAGGGACTGGTCTCCTCGTTTGCACAATCCGGTGTAATCAACCTCTGATGATCATGTTGAATGCACACCAACAACCAGTGAAAGTGAAGCACCTGGATAGAAAAGGAATCCCAGATTTCCTTGTAAATTGTGTGAAGGCAATCACGTCGTCCATCGTTGTCCCTTCCTTGACGAGGCTAAAAGAGTTTTGGATGACCATCGTGTTTCACCGCTACAGCTTCCTCCTGGATACAAAAAACTCTTGCCAAGTCCTCCACTGGTTGAAAATTTGGCTGGCCCATCATTGTGGTCGGCCGAAGCATCTATCATTAAAAATGAACCCTCTGAATCCATACCAGACAAAAGTCAAAAGGTCGAGACGGCAGCTGACCCAGTCTTGCCTTTAGAGTGTTCATCTTTGAATGATACTGTCACTGAAGAGAAAGAGAACGAAACCGTTCAAATTCTTTTCATCAACACAGACTCTGATGAACTTGGGGGCAGTCCACCCGTTCCTTTATCGCAGGAGGGAAGTTCATCAGAGTCATATTCGGCCGTCTATTCGGTCCCACCTCCAAGCAACCTAGTCGTTTCCTTCGACTAGAATCTACTAGGCAAACCCCGTTTACCAGCTAGTGTACCATTCAGAATCATTGTACAAGCTTACAGAATGGTCATGGCTGGTACCATCATTGATGAAGGGGCTTCTGTGAGTATCCTTTCCTCAACTACTTGGAAAGCGCTTGGTCGACCTTTAGGGATCCTTCCAAATGTGCCCATTACTTTGAGAAGGAAGACCGTTCACATGAACGTGATGGTATTTCAAGGACCCTTGGATTATAATCTACTCCTTGGATGCGACTATATTTATTGCATGGGAGCCATCATCTCCTCACTCTTTAGAGTAATGTGTTTTCCGCGCGAAGGCAGAATGGTCAAGCTCATAGACCAAATGTCATTCCCTGGCTCACACATCGCAAATAGCCAAATGCCATCCCTAAATGGTCTTTTCATGCAAGGAATGTCTCATCGATCTCCAGTCCGTCCACCTGATGAGCGCGAGTGATTCAGGAGGATGTGACTGAAACCCAGGGGGCATGCACCCTGGTCTGTTTCGGCAGGAAAACCTTGGGTATAGAGTGGGTTTCTGCGGGGGATATATGACTATTCTGAAACACACATCCTCACAGGAATGGGATTAGGCTAGAATAAGATACCTCCGTTAAGGTTATGCTGAGTGGCATGCGTTTGCACCACTCCCCTTTGTCTATTTTGGTAGACATCGCCATGAAAGCGTTCGGTCCGCTTCGCGGGGAAATTTCATGGTAACCTGGAAATTTTTTGCTATACTTGGGGGCATTCAAACCTTTCCGCATGCAAGCAAAGAGCGGCTATTTATTTTTTAAATTTGTAGGACCTCTAACCCTTTAAACCTGTAAGGCTAGTCGTTTCCTAGCTTGCATAAAGAAAGGATTCAGGGCAAAGCTTTAAAAGATGTAAGCCCCTTCAAAATACCATCTTGAATGAGACATCCTTATCATACGACTGGCGAGTAGTGTTACCGCAGGGTTCAAGCTCGTTAAAAAATAAACCCCCACGAGCAATTTTAGCACATAGTTCAAGCTTGTTAAAAAATAAACATAATTCATGAGCAAATGTTTCCCCCAACGTTTAAGCTCATTAAAAAATGAACCGGTAAATAACCATTGTGAATGCCTTATCGCCAGCTTTTGAACCTTAGTCATGTTCTCATCATCACCTCCACTCTGTTTTTTAGCCGATCATTCACCCCCATATGGTTGTTTACCCCTTCGAGGAACATCTGCGAAGAGTGATTCTATTAACCATCCTTGTGACACTGCCATGATTGGAGAATTCCAAATCTTACCTGGAAGCAGCTACTACCTAAAACCATCGCTCGTTCCTCGAAAACGAGTCTCCTTTAAGCTCTTTTCAACTGACTCGTAAAATATGAAAAGATTGCTAAGCGATTGGCCTCTCCAGCTCGTTAAAATCATCGGAAGTGCTATCCCTCCTCTAGATTTTAATCTTTTTTGACTTGAGGGATTATTAGACAAAAAGATCGAGCGCTTTTCTTGTTTGGCTCGTTAAAACTATCGAAAATTCATCCCTTTTGTATTATTTTACGCTTTTTCGGACTTAAGGGATGAGAACGAGTTTCACTGTTGCTAGGCTCGCTAAAATATAGCGACAGGTTCACCCGAAGGGCGGATTATAGAACAAGCATATGTTGTCCTCCTCAAGCTTGACAAAAATAAAGAGGTACTGGTCAGCAAAGACTGGACAAAATTGGGAAGAAAACTTGAAAAAGCTTTATTGGTAGCAATTTGCTCTTGAACATGACACTTTCCTTCCGCATCCATGTCGGGTTGGGTTGTTCCGTTCACTGGTCATCACCATTGGTCCATCACACCATCCATCTTTGGGGCTAACGCTACCAATCCATCGTCAGTGTCACCGATATGTTCAAGAGAAGTCATTCAAGCAATTCACCTGTGTCTCACCCACTGCAATACATTCATGCTCCATTCCTTCATGACCACCACCCTGAACCCTATATCGTCAGATTGTTTTCACATCCAAAATCATTTTCTTCGTTCCGTGTCATTGATGTGGGATTCATTAAGGCCCTCCTCCGATGGGTCGCTTCTTGTCGACATCAGCTCATTATCCAAGAAGTTGACTTAGGAACAACCCTTTCAGTACTTTGAAGCTTGCACGCCTCAATGGCAAGTTTCTCACTTTTGGCGACATGTTTACATCAATGGCCTTCGACCGAGAGATTTTACGTGGTGTTCGACGCCAAGTCCTTTTTCACACCACATGAATTGTACTGTAGTACCTTGAGGGTCATTGCCATTATTGGTGATTCCTCTCGTGCCTGTTAACAGCTTACATCATTGGCTGGTAATCAGGCGATGTCTTTCCATGTTCGACTCCAGAACATTTTTCACATGGATCGACTTGTACTCCAAGTGAATATTGAACGAGTTTTGAAGACCACGGATCTAGTTTCATCCATCCGGGCTGCAATATATTCAGGAATATAAAGACATCAAGTGTACATCACTGCCGAACAGATGACCATCCAAATCAAAGGATGATGAGTCCAAATCATCAGTCTGCCACACAAACGATTGTTTGTCCTATGTACATGAAAATGAATTTATAAAGTTGAGCATGGGATGCCCGCCTCAGCTAGATCATGAAAAAAATGTTGTCAAAATAATGTATTGTCTTGTATCTTATTACAGGTTGCCTCCCAGCTCGAAAAAACTTTAGATCCTCATAGTAAAGCATTTCACTTGACATCAAAAAGATTAATGACCTCATGCTTTAGGGGGCAACTGTTATAGACATTTTTGGGCACTTCAACCCCAATCATAAATGTCCATAAACTGAGGGCTCCTAATTCCCTAAAAGTGTTGCTTCACTACCTAAAGGAACAAGGTCAATTGATTACATCATCTCCCAGAAGTTCTCCACTAAAAACTGCTCAGAAATGGCCAAAACTGGACCATACTGAATGCCCAGTGTAGAGGGTGCGATGCATCACACCTAATACACACGGGAGGTGCGATGCATACTGAAAAGTACTTCTACAGGGTGCGATGGATGATAATAGACAAGTGGCGGAGATAGTTTTCTAAGTGGATGATCAAGGAATCTTCTAGAAACTTCTCATATGACACTTGCCTCTCAGAATTCGCTCAAGGATGAGTAAGAGATCAATGAAATCTCCAAATGGAACCAAGAACTATCAGAGAGAGGACACTAATAAAAAACCTAGAGCTGACTCACACCTTTGCAAAAATCTATATATGGATCTCTCATCCCAGAGATCCAGAGGTTAAAGGCTGGAATTTTGTATCTTATAGAGAAGTGCTGTTGGTTTTCTGGTGTATATTCATAGTGTTGGGTGATATAAGATTTGCTTGAGGTGAAGAAGGGCTTTCTAGCTGGATGATGATGCTGGGTCAGAACATATGGTTGTAATCCTCTTGCTACTTTTCATCTTAATAAAGCTATTCAAGTTCTCCTCCATATTCTTGTATGTTTACTTAGATATGCATTTGTATGGTTAACACACATCTGGGCCTGTGTTATTTATGAATATAGATCTTTGTTCTTCAATAGTAGTTTGTTGATGTGATTCCACAGGTGCTCTTTGATGCTGGGCAGACGAAGAAGAAGCGGAAAAGCTCTATCAGGAAGGAGAGGAAATCAAGCGCAAGACTAAGGTTGGTTTCCTTGGTTCCCCTCTTGTCTATTTTCATAAAGGAAAACGAAAGTAGACTTTACTTGTTTTTTTCTAAGATAGCTACCAGTCTTAGTGGGAATAGCAACATCCGAGTGGACACTATTCCTGGTAACAGACAGGTCAAAATGTAAGATGACAAGGGATTTGAAGTTCGACGTGGATGATGAGTTGGAAAATGATTCGTGTTCGCGAGCGATCTTGAGGTAAACAGATTTAAGGTCCATTCGAGTATGATTAAGGGAATATAACACCTAGTTCATTAGAAAACAGGTGGCCACCTCCCTACGAGGCGTTACCCAGTGATGATGATGCAGAGCAGATGAATTCGAATGGACAGAGGAAAGGAAACCAGAAGGCTGGGAAGTGGAAACGAGCAGTCAGAAGAACAGGCTGGCTTTAAAGCCATGAACTGACAGAAGCAGAGATAGGGGGTAACACATAGAGATGCAAAAATCTAATAACAGAGAACAGAGAGTAGAAGCCGAGCTAACCTGAAGGCAGCATCAAGCCAGACAAAGCCAGAGAGAGTCAAAGAGTCTGTGTACTCCATTGAAGGCTTGAGAGGTTCAAGAAAACTCCTCAGCATAGGCCTGTCATACTACCGTGACCCTCAGAGGTCGATTTTCAGTAAGGAAAGTTTGTGCACTCCATTCCTACTGACTTCATTTTGTTAGTGAGACTCGAATTGAGCTCACTGTTGTAAAAACTCTGCTTGAAAACATAATAGAGAGGCCACCACTGAAAGGCTGGACCAGGAAACATAGCCCAAGAGCATTTGGTGAACTCCTTATTAAACTTGTTTTGTTTACATGTTTGACTGTTATGTTTTCTCTGAATCGCCTCAGTGTCTATGTATTCTATCAATCTTATCGATTCGTTGCATAAGTAACATAGGCATATCCATGCACATGAGTCTGTAATACCTTTCATTCTTTATCCTGGATCAATTCCAGATCACTAATTGAAATAGTTTTGGTTTTAATAGGTTTGATTTGTATTTTGAGGGGAATTATTTGGAAAAAGATTGAATTGTAAAAGGTGAAAAGTACTGAGGTTAGTGATATTATAGATTATTTTTAGTTTTGTGGACATTAAAATTTCATTTATTCAATGGGTAAAAAATACACGTTTTTCAAATAGGTTATAGCTTCAAATGAAAATGGGAATAGAGTATGTGTAGCTTTGTAGACTTTTGCAATCAAATAATTCCAAAATCTCTTATTTCACAGAGTTTTACACACTAATATGATATCTAATTTAGTTGTGAACTTAAAAAACATATTATTTTATATATGTATATGTGAGATAATAATATATGTGAATATTATTAATATTATTTTTAGACATATTATTTTTCTAAAATAAATTTTATTTTTTATTGTTAAATATGGAAAATGATTTTTTTTTCTTAACATTTACAAAAACTTTTCACTTTTTTTTTTTTTAAACATTAAAAATGATAAATGTTTTTTTTAGTGTTGAGAAAAATAAAACCCACATCTTAGTAAACACAATGTTAAAGAAAGAAAAAAACCTCTTCAATTAATGTGTGCCCTCTCTCATCCCACTTAATCATGACAACTATTCATTATGCGATATTGTTACATAAAAATACACTGAGAAAGAAAGTAATTGACCAAAATTTTGGCTGTCAAATTTTGTAATTTGAAACTAATTGTGAAAAATTGATTTATACCTTTATTTCTTAGTGTATCTGTCTATCACAACGTCATATACCTAATAATTTTCACAGTTTAGTGGGATGAGAGCGAGCAAGCTCATATATTTAAGAGGCAACCCTTTTAACACTCTTGAGCACCCTTCTTTCTTTATTTCTTTTTCCTTTTTTTTTTTCCTAGCAAGGAAAAAACTAACAAGCTTTATATTAATAAAAGTTGTTTATATATATCAAGTGTCAAGTTATCCACCCATACGACAATATATAGCCTATTTCATAATATAATTGTTAACACAACTCACTGCTTATATTGCCTTCATATTATAAAATAAAAAATCAATGTTTTGTCTCCCATGAGCATAAGGTATCCATCTAATACCACTACCAATACCCTTATCAGTTACAAATGGGTCAAAATCCCATCTATTATGCTCCATATTGGATAAGCTTCACCAAAATACATTCATTAGACAAAAAATGAAAAGAACACAAGGTATTCGCCAGCACAATATCATGGGACTCATATACCACAACAAAACTGCATAATGAAAACCTAACACAGCATCGTTGTCTGCTATGCTCCCATTACAAAAACTATGACTACTTGCATACCCTCATCACCTACTAACACACATCAAAATCATAAACCAAAGAACCACATTGATAAAAATAAATACTTATGAAAAGTGGATTTGCTCGGATCCCTAGAAATTGTAATTGTCCAAGGTGGTGTACAAAATATCTCTATATGTATGATTATGTCCCACCTTGGATAATGAATCCGCAATACCATTCAACTCCCTGTATATATGTGAAAAGGACACCTCCTGGAATTGATCAATCACCTGCCTGATTTTTTGTAGCCAATTAAACAATAATGGAGGGTTGAAGGATGCCCGCTTTGAGACCCACTTGATCACCACCTTCGAATCTCCATAAAAATCCATTGGCTCTATTGAGAGCTACTTTGCACAAAATAAAACACTCCATATAACAATGACCTTCGTGCAAGTATTAGTTCTTGCATCCCCATTCCAACAAAAATGATGATAATCAAGCTTAATGACAATGTAGGCTCCACACCCACAATTGTTGTTATTTTTTGCACATCAAGAAAACCCATAGGGTATCTACCCATGATATTCAATGGAAGTATGTTTCTCACCATTCCCTTACTAACCACAAGTCCATATTCATTGAAATAAACAACAATCCTGATACAAGTGCCATTTATATTCGGAGGATAGTTATCAAATACAAATGTGTTTCAACATCCCCAAATTCCCAAAATGATATATATGGGAGTGTATGATATTCCTTATAACCATACTTCCAATCCTGCAAACAAGATTCTAGTGATGAAGAATTCCAATCTGCATAAATGTTTAGTATATGCATCACTCCACACCAAATTGAAATCATGAATTAACATTTCAGAAAGAGGTGGGCTACATCCTCCATATATGATCCACATAGTATACATCTACCCGGGTTGTTGAAACCCCTTTGACATAAGTTATCCAACATCAATACCTTGTTTTTGCATTGTAACCAATCAAAACATTTAAGTTTTAGTGGTATGTTCCAACCCCAAATTTTCCTAAACCGTCTACTAGGTCACACTGAATGTTGCGGTGGAGGTGTGATATACTGTATGCTTCCTCCACCAAGCTCTGTCCCTGGATTGATCTACCATCCCAAGTGAAAATATCATCTTTTGTATTTAATGATATGCTAGCCAATGAAATATATATATATATATACATATACAATACATATACATGGTATATACATGTATTATACATATGTATATTACATATATACATAACACACACACCACACACACACACACACATATTATATATACATATACATAACATATAACATATACAGTATACTATAATTACATATACATATACATATATTACATATACATATACATATACTATATATAGATAATATATTATATATATATAACTATATATATATATATATATATATATATATATATTATTTTATTTTATTTATTTCTTCTTTTTTTTCGAAGAGAAAAATCGTAATATTTCATTATATGAGAAAAATTACATGTAGTAGATGCCAGTGGCATATGCGATATCTGTATGATCAGTCTAGTGTTTTGTACATATCTTGTGATAGAAAAAACATGGCCTTGCTAGCCTTTTTCAAAAAATAATATTGTCTATTTTTTCATAGTAATATATGCAAGTTCCAAAATCTATGTATAAATCAATAGAAACATCGGTTGTAGCTACAAAGTAGTCTATGGCCAATCCACCCTAAAGCAGTCTTGGTCTATGTATGGTCTGTGGTGATATTAATAGACCTTTGTGTCCATCTATTTGCTGATTAACCACATGCCTCGGGGAAGTAACGAGCCCTCCTTGGAAAGCTTGTCAACATCCTCATTGAATTCCCTGTGTATATGATGACAAGAGATCATATTAAAACGTGATTTGAGATTAAGCACATCATTTAAAGTATTTTGAAGAGATATGGCATGGCATTGATTTTTTGCATTGAACCAGTTTATGATGATTTGTGAGTCTCCAAAGATCTGAACAGAAATGCAATTATGCGCAAGGGTGAAATGCAACAGGTGTCTAAGAGTAATGAGCTCAAAAAAATTGTTTTTTCCTTCACCCAAATCCTAGCTGACCTTGTAATGGTGCTTTTTATGAAGATGTGTAGCAACACACCCCCCCCCCCCCACACCACCCCCCCACATTCGTGAGGCTGTGCTGCCCCGTTAAAGAAGGCCCATGGCCGGGATTTATCGATGATACCAGGTAATGATATAGTGCGGGTACGAGGTAGCTCATCCTCAGGAATATCATGGTAAGCAGACATTGCCTTTGCAGAGAGAAATTGCTAGTTGACAGGCTGATTCTTGAAGATATGGCAGTTGCACCCAAGCCAAATGGTCCAACAGAGTATGAGAGGGAGGCTTTGGTATTTTTTCCTTTGATGTGCGATGGTCTAGCTATTCCAGGCATGCAAAATAGAAGGTCCTTGCCAAGTATTCCTAATTGAGAGTTGCTGAGTGATGACTTCCTAGAAATGAGAGACATGTGAATAGTGCAAAAACAAATGTTCGTTTGATTTGGATGCCTGTTTGCAGAGGATGCTCCAGCTTGGTCTGTGAAAAAATCTATGCATAAGCGTCTCTCTTGTGGGGGTTTTGTTGTTTAGAATAGACCACATGAATAACCAGGTTCGAGGGGGAGCTTTAAGCTTCCAGAGATGTAGCCACCAGTCAAGGGAAATATTGGGTTTTTAGGCCCGAATTAGATGCAAGTATCCAAGCTTTGGGCTATATTTCTCATGCTCAACAGGGGTCCAAGCTAAGGCATCAGGCTCCTGATTTAAAATAATATGCGCTTCTTGAAGATCCCCTATGAATGAATCCCAAGAAAGCTGCCACTGTGTTGGGATATTCATATCATGTGCTGACCTCCAGTGTTGTCTAAGAAAAGATCGGTGGTCTTGATCTGCTATATGGGCTATCATCTTGACCTCCTTGCGATTAAGGAATTGAATGAGATTTGAAGGAAGAATGGATCGGTTTCCCCCACCTATCCACGGGTCTACACCAATTCTTACAGAAGAACCATTGTTTATGCGCCATGCCAGATCTACTCTAATGAAAGGCATAGTCTATAAGATTGTTTTCCAAACAATGGATATTCCTCCACTAGGCCAGGTGTGTTGTCGAGCCCAGTCTGTGATATGGAGTGGCCAGATGAACTTATGATATGACACTGTTGTCTAGATATTGCTAGTAGTAAGGAGAGTCCAACTCATCTTTGCTACTAGTGCTTTTGAAAAGTAAGGTAGTTCTTTTATCCCCCAACCCCCGCATTTCTTTGGAAGGGAAATTCTTTTCCAGGACACCCAAGAAAATATTTTACCTTCCTTGTGCCCATTCCAAAGCTATCGACTGTAGAGCTGTTGTATACGATTGAGGATTTCCTAGGGGATCTAGACGAGGGACATCCAATATACGAGGGTGGCTTCCAGAACAGATTTGATCAGGACAGTCGTCCTACTCTAGAGATTATTCTATGATTCCAACTTTTTAGCCTCTTGTCCAGCTTGAATACTAACCAAATCTAGTCAGCAATCCTATAGTTGTTGGGTTTTATTCGAAACCCCAGATATTTGAGTCCATCCAAGAGATTGTGGGAAGAGTATTGAAAATGTAGATTGGTAGATCTAGCTTCATGAGGGGTAGTATGAGACAAAGTGATGGTGGAATTTGTTTGATTCACTGTCATTCCAATGGCTTTTTCAAAAAGGCTGAGGATCTCAGAGAAGGTGGCTGAATCCCTGACACTGCCATCTAAGAATATCAGAACATTGTCAACAAAGAGCAAATGAGTGAGGTGTAAGAGATCAGTCATTTTAAGGCCCTTTAGTCTGCCCACCCTCTTTGCTGTGGCAATGAGTCTACTGAGGCCCTCCATCACCAATAGGAATAATAGAGGAGAAACGGGATAGCCTTGCCTTAATCCTCGCTCAGCATGAAAGAAATGAGATGCTGAGCCATTGATTAGAATGCTATAGGTGACTGTATTAATACAATAGATGATCCAATTGATGAATTCAATAGGAAAACCTAAGTGAATGAGAATCATCTTGATAAAAATCCAACATACACGATCAAAAGATTTGGCGAGGTCAATCTTGAGTATAATGCTTTTTAGAGCTTTTGCATTAATGGAGTGTATGGCTTCTTGAGCCGTTCCAATAGCTTCATGAATCTGCCTATTATGGAGGAAGGAAAAATGCTCAGGGGAGATATGGTGGGATAGAATGGGGTGAAGCCAATTAGCTATGATTTTGGCAATGATTTTGTATAGAGTATTGCAGAGAGAGATAGGATGGAAGTCATTGAAGGAGCTCGGGGAGTCCAATTTCAGAATAAGAGCTATGAAGGTGGTATTGATGGCCTTATACATTCTTCCTGAAAATCTACACTCCTCAACCACGCTGAGGAGATCATTTCCAATGGTGTTGAAGAAAGCAAGATAAAATTCGATAGTCCGTCCATCCGGCCCAGGGCTCTTGTCCTTTTGGAACCACTTGAGAGTTCCTTCCATCTCTTCTAAAGAGACAGGGGCAGAGATCTCATCTGCAGTATCTTGATCTACAAAGCAGGGGAAATGCCCTGCTACATGGATGATCTCTGCGAAATTACATTTAGGAGGTTCCTTGAAGAGTTGTTGGAAATGTGCCATGCCTAGTTGTGAGAGCAGGTGGAAGGTGTGAGTAGAACCTCCCTTTGGAGTGGGCAGTTGCCATATGGTGTTGGCAGCTTTCCTTCCTTTGGAAAAATTTTGAAAGTACTTAGTGTTGTCATCTCCTGCTTTGAGCCAAATAGCCAAACTCTTTAGCCTCCATGTTTCCTCCTGTTCCTTTAAAATATTTTCTCTTTTGTTCTCCAGATCAATCAAATGGGCTTTGTCTTCAGGGCTCATAAAACCCCTATTATTGTCATCTGTGAGGCAATGAGGTCAGCTTCCATAGAGGAGAGGGTCAGGTTATCCTTCCTTTGTTTGTCTTTGGCCCACTTGATGGTGAGCTTCTTGAGTTGTAAAAGCTTTTGGCAGAAACCTTCAGCCTTAGAATGATGTCGAGAGGGTGGATTATGTGCCTAGTGATTCATGACCATCTTAATGTATCTAGGGTCCTGTAGCCAAATTGAGTTGAACTTGAAGGGTGCTCGAGGTTTGATGGGAGGGCCAATAACTTCCAAGTAGATAGGAGAGCGGTTAGATATACCTCCAGACCCTACCCATTGCCTATAATGTGATAAGAGATGGAGTAACTAGTTCTTAATGACAAACCTGTCAAGTCTCCTGGCTAGGGCTGCCTCCCCTACTCTTTTATTCCTCCATGTAGGCAGAGGCTTTATCATAGGAACATCAAGAAGCTGTGCCTGGTCAATATGGTTTCCATGGCTTCTGAGAGAGGATCAAATTGGGCTGTAGAGCCCCAAGACTCATTATATCTAATAGAGAAGTTTAGATCCCCTCCTAGAATGAGGTTGTCGACCGAGGGCAGGGATAGGTTAAGGAGGTGATTCCAGAAATTCTGTCTTCCATGGCATGTCCCATAAACATTCAAGACCCTGAGTTCCATGCCCAAATCAGCAGAGAAGAAATCAATACCCACATAACCCTTTCCTCCCTAGGTTGCCATGGGTTTGATGGAGCGGGGGTTATAACTAATAGCCAGACCTCTGGAATGTCCTGTGGCATCAAGAGCAGTGAAATTCCATCTAGGGTATATTGACTGAATGTTTTTGTGCTTCGCCAAGGGTTTCTTGAAGGAGGATTATGTCAACCAATTCCGCATAGAAGAGTCTATGAAGGGCTAGTTTTTTTGGTGAACTAGCCAGTCCCCTACAGTTGAAAAAGAGGCATTTCATGGGTGAACCATGTCTGGGGTTTTCTTTACTCTAAGAACCTGATCAATTGATGATTGTCTACCTCAGAGTACCTCAGCCCCATTATGAAGGATTTCATGGGTGAGGTATGAGTTGCATCCTCTTGGTGGTTTGGCCAAGGATATGGGGGGATTCAGACCCAGGCGTGAGTAGGGTAGAGGAACCCCAGATCGTGTTCTCGACTTGAGGTTATAAGAGTGAGGGGAATCCAGGGGGGATGAGGGGGGAGTGGGGGAAATCACATGGTGGTGGAGGGGGGGGGTAGTAGAATCGACCAGATGATGGGGGGTGGGGAGTAGAATATGGATGTCAAGATGGAGCTGACATGAGTATGAGATGCAGATTGATTATGCAGTGCAATAGATGCAGTAACATAAGGAAGAGAAGGAGATGAGGGAAGAGGAGTACCTGCTGATCGAGTCGATTCCACCGCTGATCGTGCTCGAGCCAGTGGAGGGGATGGAGGACCAGAGGATGTGCTAACTTCATGGTGCATTGGCTTGGATGGAGTTGCCTTGCGAGGAGGTTCAAGACCAGATTCTGAGAGCTTCCTGTTGTTGACCGACGTGCCTTTGTCTTTGCTTGTGTCCTATGTTGTGGTTGTTTGCTAGGGTTTTGCTACAAGAGGGCATTCTTTGTATAGATGCCCAACCTTGTGGCATCTGCGACATCTAAAAGGCACACCTTCATAATCCACGATCTGTACTCAGGTAAAATTCCTCCACTGCAGCGCGAGCCTTTCTTTCAAACCCTCATGCGTATCCAGGTGCACCAATGTATGGGCTAATGAACAATTTTTGGATTGGACTATGGTTTTGTCATAGTCCAGGAACGTGCCAAGGGTGTTGTCGATTTTTATAAACACCTCTTCTGACCAATCCTGCAAGGGTAAACCTAGCAGCCTCACCCATAGTAGCCCTGCTTCGTTCTGCTCTCTTTCAGGGTCAAACAGAGGACTCCATAGCTTGATTAAAACTGGTGCCATTTCAATATGCCAAAATCGTGCCAGAGCCAAATTAGTGTATTCTTCGTGTGCAAACCAAAGTGCAAACCATCCGCGAGGCAGGGTTTGAACCTCTGGCAGTTGCAAGAAAATCTGCCCCCAAATCTCCTTTACCCAAAGCCCTAAACGTTTCGCAGAGTAGGTTCGACCTCGAACCCTACCCACCAAAACCTTGCTAGTGTTGTCTGCAATATCCCCTATAATGAGGCCTTTGCGGAATTTGATAGTGTAATCTTTCCCAGAGGCTTTGATACACTTGGTTTTCTTTTTCCCAGTCTGAGGCACAGCGGGATGTGCTTGCAGATGATCTGTCGGGTTGCTTGTCACCGTGGGTGTATCCGTTGATCTTACCCTAACCATAGGTGTATCAAAACATCTTGAAGGGGTCACTGGTTCCTGAGATGAGCCACTCGCACCTTGTGGATTAACTGCTTGCTGCGAGGGTGTAGAAGTGTTCGTAGTAGGTCGAGAACTAGGGTTAGGGTTTTGTGTGAAGCAGAGGTCAGCGGGTGGAGTGGGATCAAAGAGTGGGGACGAGCAAGAGGTGAGGAGGTTGAGGGTAGTGGGTGGCAGGGGCAGGCAATCAAGACCAGGAGAGTCG
This sequence comes from Pinus taeda, assembly GCA_000404065.3. Classification (NCBI taxonomy): domain Eukaryota; kingdom Viridiplantae; phylum Streptophyta; class Pinopsida; order Pinales; family Pinaceae; genus Pinus; species Pinus taeda. The sequence continues at coordinate 25,048 of APFE030217720.1, read as the reverse complement.
ATGGAGAGGGATCTGAGGTAGGGGGAGTTGTCGATATGCCCTGGCAAGGAGATAATCGGCGCCAATTGCAAGCTGGATGGGGTAGATGTTGCGGTGGCTAGGTTCGGAGAAGGGTTATGAAAAATGACTTGATCGGGGAATGAATCTGATGTATAATACACAGTGTCAAGGTCGAGGTCCATTCCGTCCATGGTTAACTGTGGAAAACGATAGGTGCAGGCAAGAGTCGGTGCTGAAGGTTGTCGAGATGACCGTTATGGGTTGCTGTGAGGGATTAACCAGGGTTAGCGACGGGTGTAGGGATAGGGCAGTAGAGACCGATCTTTTCAAAGTGAAGTGAATCCCATATCTATATAATAATATATATATATATATATAATTATATAAATATATATAATATATCCAACAATGAAATATTATGTCATATTTATCCTAATAAGTAGCCATCTTACCATATAAACCCAAGTCCCGAGATCTAGTCCATGTCGGATAATGAAGGCGAATATATTCCTGAATTTGATTTATATAATATACACTGAGGTTATGAATATGTATAATAAGATGCATAAGTAAGATATGGTCACCAACAAAACCACGAATAGGATCAAGACTAATCCCCACCCCAACACCAACACCAAACTTCCATTTAAAGTTTCCCAACAACCAATGTCTAACCTTCATCATGTTGTTTCAAATGCATGAAACAACACATGGAAATTGGCCCCCCTCCTTAATCCATGAAACCAAACAATGGTTCCACAATTACTTCTCCTTTATGATCCTTTTCTAGATACCATCTCTAGATAGTACCTGCCATAAGCTTTTCATCATTAATGCCCAATCAAACTTTTTGATATCCTTTATACCCTAGCCACCATCTTCCTTTCTCAAATATATGGCCTCCAGATGAATCAGATGTATTTACCTGCATCATTGGATCTAGCCCAAATAAAAGTTGAAGTTATAGAATTAATCCTTCTGGTGATGTTTTTTGGGCATCAGATAAAGATGAAGCCAAAAAATCACAATACTCTACAGTATCACTTGTACCATAATCAACCTCATGCTCATATAAATCCATTCATGATACCATGAAACCAACCTGTGCTCAAAATTTTCAAATATCCAATGCCAATCTTTGATGCCATAATTATTCATCTTAAGGAAGAAACCAAAATACTTAAACCCAAATCCAAAGAAGCACGCTCCAATTCAAATAACCAATGATCTCCAAAATTTATGCATCATTCAGAGATGATGAAAACATCAAGGATTTTGATTTGTTCATATAAAGACTAATAACCTCTCCAAATAGAAAAATGATCAGGTACAACACCTTCCATTCAATAACAAAAAGTTTCCTAAAGAGAAGTACATCATCCACAAATATTAAATGAGTGATATAAATGTTCCTATTTAAACCCACAGTCGAGAAAGTTTCACTAAAATGTGTCGCAGAGATCAACCTACTCATTCCCTAAAGCACAAACAACAAAATAAGATGTGATAACACACATCCTTGCCTCAAAACCCGAGAAGCCTTAAAAACACATGAAGGCATCCCATTGGTTAGAATCACAAAATTTTCAAAAGATATTCATCCCATAATCCAATCAATGAACTGAACAGTGACACCAACCTTATGCAAAATCATATGCAAGAATGCTCAGTCCACATAATCATAAGCCTTATGCAAATAAATCTTTAGTAATACAACCTCTTTCTTTTCAACCTTAATAGAGTGAATGCATTCCTACCCTATTGCCATTACATCCCAATCTAAAAATGTTGCAGAAAACCAAATTGTTCAAGTCCAATATGTTTTGATAAATTCACCTTCATTCGATTAACAATGGTCTTTGAAATCATTTTATAAACAATGTTACAGAGAGAAATGGTTTGATAGTCCTTAAATGATGATCCAGTTGAAACTTTGGAGATCAAGGTAATAAAAGTGGAATTCAATCCACTAGATTTATAACCAGATATTTGTGATTCATCTGCTGATAGGAGAAAATTTGGCACCATAAGATCCACAACATGCATAAATCATTCAAACGACCAATCATCCAATACAGGGCTCTTGTCCTTGGAAAATGACTTTAAGATGATCACTAACTCATCTCATGGGACCGATGTTTCAAAAATTTCATTATTCTTCTCATCAAACATAATTGGGTATGTGTTGATGACTTCAAATTGTTTCTCAATATCCACCCCATCCCTAGCCCGATAAATATCACTAAAGTAGTGAATAACCTCTCGATGAAGATCCTTAGTTGATGAATTACTATACCCTTTGTCATCTGTCAATTCCCAAATAGTGTTTTCATGCCTCTTATTTGAGGAAAACTTGCAAAAATGTTCATGCTTTTATCACCCCCCTTTGCTTCGAATGGCACAAATTTTCAACCACCATTCCTCCTCCTATAACTTGAGGATCTCTTGCTTACAACCTTCCAAAGCCAAAACCAATGCCTTCTATGAATTGGAGAAATAATCTGAAAGAGAAGGATTTTCCAATGCCAAAATATTGTTGTCAATCTCAATTAATTTCTTAATACTACTTTTTTAATCCATTTACCATTGACACACCACCCTCTTTATTTCTCTAAGTTTATGACATACCAACTCCATTTGAGAAGATCCTAGATGGCATACCTGGTATGCCCACTTGGACTGCACCAATTCCTCGCACTCCAAATTTTTAAGTCTAGAATGGTTAAACTTAAATGGGAGTGCTTGTAAATCACCATCCCCACACCAGTGAAGGAATATAGGATCTTGACCAAACAACCCAATAGGAACAACCCACAAATGAAATATGCCAATCCTCTCAACTAGGTTCTTGTGGATTAGAAAATTATCCAAACATTTTGCAATACCATCTCGACTAGATCTACCATTTATCTAATTCGGTTTAAGAACCAACAATATGTCCACCAAATAGTTTGAACTAAAAAGTTCCTTGAAATAGTCCCCCAACAGGTTTGATTTACACCTAGCACCCTAAACCTCATTCACTTCCATAGTAAGATTCAAATCACCTGCCAATATTAGAGAACCAATCTTCAATATGCCACAATATTCCAAATGATCCAAAAAACTTTGTCTCGACACATAAGGAGCATATATATTTAATTTATGAAAACAAAACTTTGAACCCATGAAAAATCCGGACAACATTATACCAACAAAATATTTATATGCAGAAAAATTGACAACTTGCAAGTCCCAAATGACAGCTAAGCCCCCAGATTGTCCAATGGCATCCAATGCACAAACCTTCCATCCAAGATATATCTTTAACAAAATCAATTAGGACTTATTCCCAGCCAACATGGTCTGCTGTATTAGAATGGCCAAGGGAATTTTCACACTAATCAAGTGTCTTAGGGTAAGTCATTTTGCGGTGTTCCCCAACCCCCTGATATTGAGCAAAAGACTTTACATGATGGGTACGTATCCATGAGCCTATAATATCTTAGAGCCTAAATAGGAGAATTGTAATAAGGAGGAGTAAGGTTATTGTCTGATCCCTCCAAGTTATCAATAATATCCCGAAAAGCATATGCCCATTTAGCAAGGCCGTCCTCATATTAGCAAGGTGCTTCTTTTGAATGGTAATATTCCATCAAGAGAGTGGAATAACATACACAAAATCCATAGGAATATGATTAAAGTGAATGGATAGGGGCTCCATGTACAAAGTCATGTTAAGTCTCATAAATTATGTATCAATCCCCACTGAGTTTGTAGATGATTAGGTCTAATCATATGAACCAAATTTGATAGCCGAAGAAATAGAGAACAGATGGGAATTATCCCCATCTTGAGAGGAAGAGTCATGTCATGTAGAAATAACTCGAAATTTTTTATTGCTAATGAAATCACACTGAAATCAATAGACACAAATTTCTTCTACTAAATTCTGCGAAAGGAAAACTAAAGTTTTGAAAAAATAGGGAAAATTATTTCTTCTAAAAAATAGGGAAACTTCTTTCTTCTAAAAAATAGGGAAGCTTCCCCCTAATTGGGATGCGAGCCAGAGGGCGGCCACATCAAGACAATTTTAATGAAGAGTACATTGAGGTACAATGCCACCGCCCCCCACACTCTTGAGGCAATGGGTGCGGCAGCCTTATGCATTCATAAGTTTACCAACACAGAGGAAGGTGGCAAAGGTTTTCAGGTAAGTTTTCTGGCTGGTGGTGAATGTAGTGGGAAGGGTGTGGGAAATCTTTGTGGTCAAGCGAGTGTAGTAGAGCATTTGCAGTAGGGGGAATCTACTAATAGTTCATTGCAACATCTCCAGAAGCGATTGAGGTTCCATCAACTCCGAACGAAGGCAATCGAGTATGTTATTGGTGTTTTCCTCCCCTCCATCATGCTCCCCTATGTCTAGTTTGGTATTTGGGTTTTGCATGGGGGGAATTGGCTGGCGCATGGGGGAAAATTTGGCTGGGGGAATTTCCTGGCGTCGGTAGTCTGGAAGAAGAATGTTAGCACCATTGTCACCTCTTCGATGTCAATTCATTATGAAATCTTCCTGTCCCACATGGGGTTAATTTGGTTTTGGGGCAGGGTTTTCAACCCCGAGGAATGCTACTATCTAGTTTAGTTCGAAGACCAAGGGGTCGACTGTTGGGATACTGTTAATGTTTATTAAATTTTAGAAGCTTTCTTTATTAAGGCTGGATTGCTTATGGGGTCGTACATCCAAGGGCTGGTTCAAAGGGTCTATGTGGTTGCTGTTGCGGGGAAGTCTCATCTGGGAATTAGTAGGAAGCTGGAGCTGGCTATGCCAGACTTGGATTTTTGGATCTCAGGGTTGTGTTACCAAGGCTTGCATCGAAATGCATGTGAGGTCAATATAGAGGGGATGAACCGCCCTCGAGTCTGTAGGGTCGTTGAGGCAGTGTTGTATTACCTGGGTTGGGGGATTGGTCACAAAAATGTTGGAATTGGTTATGAGGGTCTTGTAATTTGCCTTTTAGGTTTCTCTGCTAAAGGGCCTAGGGCTGGCTAGCTTTCGGGGTTCCACATTCATAGCCTGGGTTGAAGTGTTTGCAAGGGTCATACTGGGTTCGGGATTTTAAATTATGTTTTTTATGTAAAAGGAATTGGGGGCAAGAGATTGCATGCACAGTCGGGGTGGCGGAATTCGGTGGACATAGAAAATTTTAGGGGCGAATGTTCGCCCTTTGGGGAAATTAAGGGGTTTTAAATTTTTAGTGGGCGAATATTTTGTATCATAGTACATTTTTACAAATCACCTCAAATAGCCCACCTTATTTTAAGGGAGAGGGTGAAAAGGTAATTTTAGCCCTTGAAATTAGGAGTTGCAACCTTCCATTTGCCCATTTTCAAGAATAGGTTTTATTTACGTGAATCCATTCACCCATTTTCAAGAATAGGTTTTATTTAAGTGGATCCTATGGGCCAAATACCATATTTATAAAAGAGGTATGGTAAATTAATAAAAATATAAATAAATGAGAGGTATGGTAAATAAATAAAACATTTTTTTATATTTACTCCATAAGTCATCTTATATACATGCAAGGGTGTAAACAAATAAAAATATACGTAAAGTGGAGGTATGTTAAATAAATAAAACGTCTTTTTATACTTACTCAAAAGGTATGGTAAATAAATAAAAATATAAATAAACTAGATGTATGGTAAATAAATAAAACCTCTATTTAGTCCATAACTCTCGTTCTATTTGTGAAGGCTCAATAAAGAGGTTTGATTTAAGTGAATCCTTTGGGCCAAATACCATATTTGTAAAAGAGGTATGGTAAATTAATAAAAATATAAATAAAGGAGAGGTATGGTAAACAAATAAAACATTTTTTTGTATTTACTCCATAACTCACCTTATATTTAAGGACACTCAAAAAATGCGTTATATTTAGGTGAAACCTATGGGCGAAATACTATGGGACAAATACCATGGACTAGATTGTTATTAATACCATGCAAAAAAACATTATTAACCC
>APFE030217720.1:8015-18718 GCA_000404065.3 Pinus taeda | reverse complement strand
ATGTTAAACATTTTAGCTTGGTTAAAATAAAAAATAAAATAAAAATCAACTATTAAGTTTATTAATTTTTATAAATTAAAAATAGTAATTTTTAAGCTCCGGGTTTATGATAACCCATGGTATTGACCCATGGTAATACCAAGATCTTATAAGATTTTATAATTGAGTAAAATATTCACCATGCCTCGTGAGAGATTTGCAAAAAAATTATATATACATATTATATTATTGATAAAATCGCCTTCCATTTTTCCTATACACCATGGTGATTCGCCCATTTATTATACATATAAATTTAGGGGGGGTTCTTAAAATTTTCCCTGTTGGTGGATCGCCGGATCTGCGGGCAATGGAAAGACAAAGCATAATTTTTCCTCAATTTTGGTTTATTGCTTCCATGGAAAATACGCAATGAGATAAGCCTTCCCAAGCGTGAGGGGTTCCGAGACTTGCCTCCTCACTTGCATAGGGAATTGCCAGTTTTTATTTGATTACTAGGCTTCGAGACTGTGTGGCTATGGCTAGAATAGCAAAGACCCAGGGCCGAGGCAAGAGACCCCAAGTGGCTGAATAGGAGAATGAACCCAGCTCTGCAGGAGGGATACGCGGTAGAAATCCAGTCACTAACCTTATCAATGAAGTGGCCTCAACATACAAGGAGGAAGCCGATTCAAATCGCCAAGAGAGTGCGACCGAGATAGAGATGGAAGATTGGCAAATCCTCATGCCGGACCTTGGACACACTTGAGGGCAAGTGGCATAGTTCAAGCAGACCTTGTATCTGTATTGGCTTATGAAAAGTCCCTTGGGAAAGGCAATGGAGAAAATTTCAGTGAGCATGGCAACAACTATACAGACCTTTCCCAATTACAAATAGGATTTCCAGAAGCTGCAATTTGAAATGCAGAAACAAGGACACCTCAGCCGCATGGTGAAACACTTCCCTTGTCTATTCTCATAGACAGGGTTGCCTTGTTTCAATGATAAAGATACAGCTTTGGTCGAATTTTCCTCTTCCAAGCAGGATGATTAGAATGTTTGCTTTTAATGATTTTTTATTATTATTTATGCAGATAACTTTTACTTTTTAATTTGCATTGATATATGCTTATAGGAAAATAAAGTATGGACAAGGACATGATAATCAATTTTATATATCTTGGATAGAAAGAAATAATATTTTTTGCTACTGGATGGTTTAACATGCGGTTAGGTGGCCAACATACTTTGTTTCCTGCTGGACAAGTTGAGGCCACCTAACCTGTTTTATGTGGTTGTAACTTGATTTTGATTAATTAATGAAAAGGAAGGATCTACCAAGCTTACAAAAATAAATAAATAGGGAAGCTCCAATTTCCTTGCACAAATCCCAAGAGAATTAGCTCACCTACTTAATGAAAGCTCTATACACTCAGTAGTATACAATAATGATTACAATTATGTCTTTTTCCTCCACTCCACTAGGAAATTTGAATTGCATGCATAACTAGGGCTAGTTTTAGTAAATTAACTAGTTAATTGAAAGATTATTGAGTTAACAACAATTACAACTACTCAATTGAACTCATACTCACTACATTCTAGAATAGATCTCAAATAATTGAGTTCCACTAAATATAACTCCACTAGATAACTAGACCTTAGAAATCAACTCATGCATAACTCTAGTTCTTGCCCACAAAGTCGAATTAACTAGATTAACTTAGTGACTTGGCCATGTCACTTTTGCTAACTATCTGAAAACTCATCTTGATGAAGTGGAAATTCAAATTTCTCCATCTGACTAAGGCACAAGTCAAATGAAGCCTTTTCTTTCTACAATTTAGGACTCCCTATTAACAAGAAAAATGGTTCTGAACAACCCCGATCTTGCTCCTGTGGAACTCGAACCTGTCTCTTGATAAATCCTTTATCGAGATATCTACATCTTGCTCCTCTGTAGGAATGTACTGTAACATAAAAATCTTCCTCTTCACATAATCTCTCAGCTGATGGTACCTGATGTCTATATGCTTGGACCTATCATGAAACAGTGGATTTTCAGAGAGTTTTATACAACTCTGATTGTTATAGTGGATCGATGTAGGCTCCATCCCCTGACTGAAGAGACTAGCGAGGATATTCTTCATCCAAATAACGTCACATGTTGCTTTACTAGCAACCATATACTCAACCTCTGTTGAGTTGAGTGCTACATATCTTTGTTTCCTGATGTACTAAGAAAATGTTGTTGACCCAACACTAAAGATTGCTCCTAATGTTCTCTTCCTATATGAGGGACTCCCTACCCAATCTACATCTGTGAAGCCTTGGATCTTGACTCCATCACTCTAATTGTAACATAAGCCAAAGTCTGTTGTGTCTTCGAGGTATTTTAGAACATGTTTTGCTGCTTTCTAGTGAAGCTTAGAAGGCTCCACCATGAACTGACTAAGTTGGTTCACTAAAAAAAAAATTCGGGCCTTATGTTTACCAAGTACATCAAAGACTCCACCAATTTTTTGTAGATAGTGCCATCTACTACCTCCCCTGTAGAAGTGTCCTCTTTCCTCTAGTTAGTACTTAGAGGAGTATCCATGGGTTTGCAATCCTACATGTGGAATCTTTGAAGGATTTTAGATGCGTACTTCCCTTGTCCAACAAATATCTCTCCGTCTCCCTACCACACCTCCAAGACAAAGAAGTAGTGCATCAAACCCATATCTTTCATCTCAAACTCTCTTGCAAGGTCCTCCTTACAAGATCAGATCAACCTGTCATCTCCTGTCAATATCAAATCATCCACATATAGAACTAAGATGAGTAGACTACCATCTACCATAATGCAGTATATATTGGCATCTGCTTCACTTTTAGTGAATCCCAATCCATTGAGATAAGAATATATGGGAATGTACCAAGCACGAGGTGCCTACTTGAGACCATAGAGGTATATCTTGAGCCTACACATGTGTCTTATTGTTAAAGGTCTCAAACCCCTTAGGACGCTGAATGTATTTCTCTTCCTCAACCACTTCATTGAGGAATGCAATTTTAACATCCATTTGGTGGATCCTCCACCCAAACTGTGCTGCCAATGCAAGTATGGTCCTGATAAATGAGTATCTTGCCACAAGGGAAAATTTATCACCATAATCAATCTTCGCCACCTGTGAGAATCATTTGGCCACAAATTTGGCCTTGTACTTGTCAACACTTCCATCAGTTTTATGTTTCACTTTACACACCCACATAGAGATAATAATAGATTTTCCCTCAAGTCTAGTCACAACCTCATAAGCATCATTCTTGATGATGGAGTCATACTCCACCATGGCATCTACCCATACTTACTAGGAAACAACTTCTTCAAAAGAAGATGGGTAAAAATTTATCAAATATATCATGAGTGCCACATATCTTATGTACCTTTCTGGTGATCTCCTCTGTCTACACAAGGAGCTAGGAGATCGAACCTACTCATGAGCTTCCTGAACTAATCTATCATCCATACTTGTCCTCTTCCTCCCTTCTCTGGAAGGATTTGTATGACTGAGTGCCTCCACTCAATCTTCTCTCTGCTCCTCCACATGTGGATGCTCCACATCATTCTCTTGGAATCTACTCTTGCCTTTGAGAAATATCTGACTCTGCGAATCTCACTGAGGCTCCTCCTTTGGAGCTAGAAGCTCCAACTCTGGTGGTATGCTCAACTCTCACTCTGGAGAGATCCTCATGGATTTATCCTCATCAAATATCACATCCCTCCTCATAACAGTCATCCTAAGTGAGGGCATGTACACCTATTAAAAATATGAGGTGTCTCAGTATAGCCTACAAAGATACCCCTCCCTGCAGTGGGCTCCAACTTTTTCCTGTTATCTTTGGAGACATGACAATAGACTATGGATCCAAAAATGTGAAATTGGGGGACATCTAGCTTCCTCCTAGTGAAAGCCTCTTTAGGTGTAATCATCCCAAGAATTTTGTGAGGGCTCCTATTCTGCAAGTAAACATTTGTATTGCAAGCTTCTTCCCACAAGGATATTGGCAATCTCTGGTCATGTAGCATTGCTCTAACAACTCTTACAATACTTCTATTTTTCCTCTATGTAACTCCATTTTTCTATGGGTTGTGGGGTGCAATAAAATCCCTTCTAATACCCTCCTTGGTGCATAATTATTTGAAGGCATTAGACACATACTCTCCTCAATTATCACTTCTCAAGGATTTAATTTTCTTTCTAGTCTCATTTTCAACTAAGGCTTTAAATTCAACAAACATTGAATAAACCTCATATTTCTTCTTCATGAAATAGATCCAACACTTGTGGGAAAAATAATCTATGAAGATCACATAATACCTATGCTTTGCAGTTGAGACTATGTATAATGGTCCACACACATTTGAGTGAACTCGCTTCAAGATGGCTTCAACTCTACTATCTCGGCCTTGGAAGGAGGATTTAACATATTTTCCAAGAGTGCATCCCTTGTATACATCATGTTTATCAAGGGTGCATTTTGGAAGTCCAATGATGTTTTGTTGCGTTATTTTCAAAGCTCCATGGTGTAGGTGTCCCATGCACCTATGCTAGAGCTCTCCAACATCTTGTCCATGAACGTACTCTTCCTTGCTACTCAATGCAGCGCATACATCCACCTCTAGCTTGTAGATATGTTTAACTCTAACAACAATTTGTTTTACTTGTCCAGTAGTAACATGCTTCAAATATTCCTTCCCTTTACTGAACACCACATCATATCCTATGTCTTCAAGTACAACTACATAAACTAGATTTTTATTGAAACCAAGCACATACATTACATTCTTTAGGTGAATATGGGAGCCTGACTCCCTCTTAAAGGTGTCAGTGCCAATCCCTTTAATACTATACCTTCCATCATCTCCAAGATATATGCGTAATTCTAGGCTCTTCTCTTCTTAGCATCTAAATAACTCCTTATTTTTTGTCATATAAAATGAAGCACCAAAGTCTAAGTATCATACACTACCTCGTCCAATACTTTCCATGCATGCAATGAGGGTGAAATCCAAATCAAATTGTGATGTGAGAGCATCTCCTCTTCCTCCTGTTGTAATATTCTTGCTGGATTTCTTGCATGGACACTTGGTTGCATAATGTCCATACTCATGGTAGTGAAAGCATTTAGTTTTACTGAGGTATTTCTTCTTTCCATGGTTATGGATGGACTCTACCTTGCCTTGGGACTTATTTCCTTTGCCTGCTAAAGAAAAGTTTTAATCCTCATCAGTTCTGGATGCGACTCCATCTCTAATGTTTCTTTTAATCTCCTCTTGCACCAGATCATACCAAAGTCTCTCCGAATCTGGGAGCTTGTCTCTACCATTAACTAAATCTTGATAGTTGTGCCAAGACTTTGGTAGACCAAGGAGTGTTAAGCTCACAAGTTCATATGATGGCACATTCTCTCCAACTTCTCCAAGTTCATCTCTCACTTGAGTGAATCTGGATAGGTATTGAGAAACACTTTCATTTTTATTCATTCGAATGTTCCTGAGATTATCTTTCAATGCCATCTTCCTAGAATCACTGTTGCTTTGGGATAGGCCTATGCGAGTTTTCTACAATGAAAAAACAGTCTCCTTTCCATGCAAATTCAAAACTACACGATCTATGAATCCCTCCTAGATAATCCTCTTGGATTTTGTTGCATCATTCTTCCACTGAGCTAGATGTTGTGCATATGATGTTGTTGGTTTTGGAATATCTATTTTTTTATACTCTAATACTCCACTGTCATCCAAAAAAGCTTCCATTTTGTCTTTCCAAGCTCAAAAATTGGAAGTTCCCTCCAATGGATACTCAAGCCTCAACCCATTGAAAGACATTGTTCATGCACTGAAGAAATAACTACACCACAAATTTTCTATTCAAGCTTTCTTTAAGAGATGATGAGGAGCCTAGTTTCTATGCAGTTTTCAATAGCTCTGATACCATGTAGAAATAACTCAAAATTTGCAACTGCTAATTAAATCACACTGAAATCAATAGACACAAATTTCTTCTACTAAATTCCGTGGAAGGAAAACTGATAATGGAAACACTTGCAATCATTCAATCAAAATGAACACAGTTTTTACTAGGGAACACAACTGGGAAAAAACCCTTCTCTGTTTGTATTAAATCATATGAGAATATTGATTTATTACAATGACAACTTCAATCCTTGAAGCTCAACATGCACTACAATAATAATCTCCTTAGCCTGAGTCTGTTCTTCTCAATACTTAGGCAAAATAGGCCTCCTTATTCCTCCTATTTCCTTGCACAATTCCTTCTTCTAACAAATAGGGAAACTCTTATTTCCTTGCACAAATCCCAAGAAAATTAGCTAACTTTCTCAATGAAAACTTTGTACACTCACTAGTATACAACAATGATTACAATTATGCCTTTTTCCTCCACTCCATAAGGCAATTCAAATTGCTTGCATGACTAGGGCTATTTTTAGTAAATTGACTAGTTAACTGAGAGATCAGTGAGTTAACAATAGTTACAATTACTTAACTGAACTCATACTGACTCTATTCTAGATTAGAGCTCAGATAACTAAGTTTCACTAAATATAACTCAACTAGATAGCTATATCTTAGCAATCAACGCATGCACAACTCTACTTCTTTCCCACAAACTTGAATTGACTGACTTAATTGAGTGACTTGGCCATGTCACTCCTGCTAACTTTCTAACAACTCATCCTGTTGAGGTGGAAATTAGAATTTCTCCATTAGACTAAGGCATAAGTCAAAGATCCTTTTCTTGCTATAATTTAACATGTCCCCCCGTGAGGGCCGGAAGATATAGGATCAAGGGGGGCATAACGAAAAGGGGAATGGAAGAAAATATAGAAGAAATCCCACATTTTCCGACCCAGATAACAATATTATTAGAAGAAGATGAAAGACAACTAACCCTCCCCACTGGATAGAGGGCATCATGTCCATCAACCAGATGTGGATCCTTTTCAATAGTAACAGAAGGATAAACATTTGAATTTAAAGAAATAGGAGCATACTTTAAAACCAAAGATTTAATGGAGCCCATCACCACCGATTCAACACCAATATCAAAAAGAAAACTAAGAATATCAAAGGAATAATGTATTCAATACTTGGAGATAACAAAAGAATGCTCCCATGCTCATAAACTGATACATGACTAAAAATTGAAGACTCTCCCTTATCAAATGGCCACACAACCCAAAAATTCGAATGAGCTCGATGGGAAAAAACAAAAGGACGAGGAGAATTTGCAAGGAGTTAGCTAGTCGCATGGTAACCCAGTATCTAAAAGGAATATCCCAAAAATATATGCATTGTCGAGATGTATAGCCACCCAAAATTAAATCAACCTCAGCAGGGAGACCCCCAAAAAGTCCACTTCAATGAGAATCCAAGCAATTCTTTATCCATGTCCCCCAAAATTCACTCCAATTATGAAAATCTCCCAATGGAACTCCTGATGTTCACCAATGCTAATCGAGACCAAAATTCAGGAGGAAGGCCAAACAACTTGGCCTAAATCGACTTATTTATTGACACCTCCTTAAATGGGTTAAAACCAATATACAAAGGCTTAAGAGTTAAGGAACGATGTCCCTTAACCCAAGGAAAATCCAATATTTTGTCAGCATCATCGACATGTAGAAAATAGAAGAAAAACCAACTATTGAGGAGTAAATATGGTTAAATATGCAAATATGTTTTGGTTTTATTTCTATTTTTTACCAAAATTGAAAATTTTATTTATATAAAAGTAGTAACTAATAGTGAAGGAGAGTACATGGTGTTGATTTAAGATATTCAAAGTTAATCACAAAATATCTCTTTGTGCTTACATAGAATTCTTTGCTACATCACATACAAAACTTGTGAAATTTGCATTTTGGTCTATGACATAAAGATTCTACAAACTAGAAATATAGATAACATTATTTTATAAAAATATGGAGTCTAGTTACCTCATCTTGTCGAAAATAAGAGTAAGGAGAGTAGTGCTTCTTGAATTCAATGGGGTCCTTAAGTTGATGCACAATTTCCTCTTCTTGTGCTTCATTAGGGGGTCTATTTCTCAAGGTTGTTTTGAAGGCATATTTGTGCAAATTAAGCATAAGATTTGGAAGCGTATTATACTTTTCTTGGAGGATATTCTATGTTTTTTACCAACTAGAAGTTTCATAAGGAAAGCATGTTAAGTAACACAAACGTGTTCATTTCAGAAACTTTTGTAGTGACCATAGATAAGGAAGTCCTATTACAATGGATAAAATTAATTCCCCTCAAGAACTTTTTAATGTCTATCATATGATTCCATATACTCCATCATTCTGCCCACAATATAAAATCAAGATTTCAAATAGACAAGACAAATAATACTAGTATTACGCCAAAGATAACAACTTACAATCACAATATGGTACTAGACTCAAAATAGAGCCACAAAATCCTCCGCTTTATTGCAATAATTGTTAGCACACAAAGGGCTCTCTGCCAAGGATTCTTAATGTTCCTTGTTACACAACAATTTGTCACCGTCCCTGTTACCCCTTCTCCCGCATCTTGGAGGACTCATTCCAGGACCCGTGAGAAGTGACATGACCTGGAAACACTTGTATTTTATTCCCGTAAGTATGAACTTCATATGCCCTGAAGACATCTTCTGAAAAATACCCATAAAAATAGCCCTTTTTCCATTGGCGCGGTTTCACTGTGTATCACTTGCGCCAATGGGGGAAATCCTCCAAAGAGGGCGCGCGCCAACTGGCACTCTGTCTCAGAGTTGCACTCGCGCCAGCCAAGTTGGGTAATGTTTTTAACAAACAAACATCTGAAGGTTCTTCCTAACCCACTCACAAACTCAATCTATCTTGAGTTGGTTTAGTTTGGCTTCAGATCTCCATAGGAGGGAAGTAGTTCTTCACCTCTCATGGAAGCTTCTTAGTGATAAAGCCAATCCCATGAACATTGTGGATGATCCTAACTCCTTCCCCTCTATCTATAAATGATTTTCCTTTTGCCTTTGACAAGCTAGTTGATAGTTCCAGAGTTCCAAATTCTAAGTCCCAAAGTCTGAGAATTGCTAAGTTCATGCTGCAAGAAGCCTTCTTCATCCCCATAAGGCTAGATCTAAAGTGAGGAGATTCTTATCCAAATAACCAAGGAGAGAGAGGCTTGTTCCCCATTCCCAACAAGCTTTGCAAGGCATGTGCTGCTGATCACCCAGCCAAAGGAGGATTTGACGTCAGAACTATGGTTGTATTCTTCTTTGTTTATCAATAATAGACGCCTATCATTATAGTTCCACTCTTATTGTCTTTGTAATGATGATTGAGTTATATCCTTTCTGACTTATATATAGTTGCATCTATTGGATTTTATGATTGTATTTGTGTCGTTCTTTGCATGTGCAGCTGTCCGTTCACGAGGATCATGGGGATTGTGACCAGCCAAAGCAAAGGAACGGGAGCGACGACTCTTCTACAAGTTCTAGCGTTGGAATCCAAGTAGGCCCTCATCATCGGTCTTTAATTTGCAATTAGGAACCTGCGTGGTAGCATTGTTTGATTGTTTCTAGACCCCATTTGGGCTAGTAGGGATCGCCTCTGTCCGTAGAGGGGATTTACCTCCACAACAATTTTGCGACTCCACTGGGGATCTTAGCTTTTTCTCTTGTTGTTTGATTTATAAACTTTAGACAGAGCCTGAAGTACGGCCATATAGCCTTCGAAATGTTATTGCTCCGCATTAGCAAAGTATATCAACGCCACTTCAGTCCATCTCCAGTTTGGTTTACGAACTGAATGGCTTGGAACTTGCCTTGTTTCTTGGTTTTTCCTGCTTGATTAGCCTTCTGGGTTGAATTCTTGTGCTGCTTCTTGTCACTTGGTGTACCTGGATACTGTTGACTTAGCTTTGGCTCATTTGTTTTTATTTTTCCATAGCAAACTTTACTGGTGCTCTTTTATAGTGTTACAGTCGCGCCAGTTGGCGCTAGTTGCTCATTGACAACCCACGCCAATCCTTAAAATGCGTTAGTTGCAGCCTGACAACCGCGCCAGGCTTGGGAACTTTTAAATTTTGCTTGGTTTTGAGCATTCTGAGCTTGGTCTTTGTTCTGGGTACCTTTTTTCGACTGCTGAGTGTGTTGGATTCTTGTTTGACTGGTTTTGAGTCTCTGTTTTGAGAAATTTTTAATTTGATTTCCTTCAGTCATTACTTGGAGGTTTGTCTCAGTCTTTTCAAAATTTGGCATCTTTTTGCTTTTGAGTGTTAATCGCCTTTGAGTGTTTTTATTTTTTGATCTTTGGAACTCTCACCCAATTTTCTTGATTTGCACTTGATTGGTTTGTATATTACATTAGAATCATTTTGTGTTTGAGAATTCTCTTGCATAGATCACACTTGCATAATTAGAATTCTCATTTTCAGAATATGAATGAAAAATGTGCATAGATTACATTTGCATCCTTTTCAAGAGAATTGTGCATAGATTAAAAATGCATAGTTTACGTTCTGAAAATCAATCATAGATTTAGATTAGTTTTCTTTGATTTGAATTTACATATTTTTATGCTTGTTTTAAACACACAAAAATAAAAATAAAAACTGTTTTGGAATTGATTTGCATTAGTTTTTCTTAATGAAATTAGTGCATTAGAGAATTTGTTATATTTTCTCT